>NJDC01004802.1:79246-112581 GCA_002245475.1 Calephelis virginiensis
ATTTGGATCTTTAACTATTTGCGTATTAAATTTGATCAAAGCCAGTTCAGCGGTTTAGCAGCAAAAAAGCAACAGACAGACAGACTTTCACATTTATAATATGTTAAGTACATACATACATACATATATGGAATAAGAAAAACCGGCCAAGTGCGAGTCGAACTCGCGCACGAAAGGTTTCGTAATATCATCTATCTATTAAAAAATTACGTTTGTTGTATGGGAGGGAGAATATTTATTGTTATTTAATTATTTATTTTGAATATATACAAGTAAATATTCTGTAAAAATTTGAAGCGTCTACCTGTTGCCGTTTTTAATACTAAGCAAAAAAATACGAAAAACACATGTTTATTGTATGGGCCCCCCTTAATATTTTTTTTTATTTTTAGTATTTGTTGCTATAGCGGCAGTAGAAATACATCATTTATGAAGATTTCAGATTTCTAGCTATTACGGTTTATAAGATACAGTCTGTAGACAGACAGGCAGACAGACTACGGAGGCTTAGTTCAAAAACGGAACTAAACGGAAAAAAGAACGGAACCCTTTGGGTACGGAACCCTAAAAGTAACTACGCCCGTATCCTGGAGGGAGTGTAGTGGTATCATACGTACAACCAGTGCGTCTACGAGTAGCAGAAGACACTAAGTCCCGCATTGTGATATGAACCCGATTAGAAATATGAGTGGGACCTATACTTGTATCTCCAATCGTAAAATCGTGAAAAATCGTGGTAGTGTATGTTAGATAGGGTAAAACTCGATCGTTATAATTTTTGCTTTAATTAATAAGTGCTAGCCTAGTAGTAAATATGTTTTAACGAATTTTTATGCAAAAATATATAAATAACAAAAATGAAAACTACAATATATTTAATTAAGTTAGATATTTGAACACCACAATGTGGTAAATATGTTGGTACGAATAAGTATTCTGTAACAACTTTTAAACACACATATTCCGCAAATAAATAAATCTCGTTTCATTTCATTTCACTTGAAAACATATCCAATTCAGGCCGATGTAACTAGAAAATTAAAGAAAAACCGCATTAGATTTTATTATTTAGATGTTACTCATGTTGGAAATCATAAATGCATTACCTATTATACAAAATTATATCACATTGTCTTAGTTGTATATCGGTTTGTAATTATTAGGTCAAGTATTTAATTATTCGAATTGTTTTTAACATACGTTATACGATATCTAAGACCACACTGATTATGAATAGTATCTATTTTAATATTTTCAAGTATACCGGAAAATTTAACTGGTTCAGGCAAATAAATTGTGGTCGTCGTCTAGTAATAAAACAAATACTATAATTGATCAATACGTTACCTGACATATTAAACACGTTAAAAATAAGAAGTCATAATTATTTCGTTTTTTTATACTTATTACAGGTTGGCAAAGAAAGAAAAGAAGATTGGCGCTGCGATACTCTGCCACCTAGTCAGATGTCACACTGTTAGTGACGGTAAGGCTATGCTTGCCTTTTACGAGCTGCCTGGCAGGAGGGCAGATGAGCTATTCTGCAAAGGAGTTCGGACTAACACGGGGAAATTAAAAAACTTTACCATATGACTTTAGAACAGATATATGTACTATATTTGAAGCATTAAACATATTTTGATTTGATTTTTTTCCCAGACTTGGTCTAGATTCGCTGAATAGAATAGACCATTTGCGTCTTTGCCAGGCAGCTCGTAAGAGGCTAGCAAAGATCAAATATAAATAGGTTAATATCAACAAGACCTTTTGGGGTAGAGTGTTTGGCAAGAACTGGCACAGTTAGCGGTCCACCACCTTACCTATATACCGCCATAATGACTCTGTTGTATACGAGACCGAATTGCAGGGTAGCTGGTAGTTTTAAAGAAAAGAAAAAAATATTTATTTGCGGAATATGAGTGTTACAACGATGTTACAAAATGATTTAGGCGTTTCTACATATTCTACCAACTTGTGGTGTGCGAATATTTTAATAGTTATTAATTAAGTTATTTTAATTATTTACTTACTATTTAAACACTGTTAATAGTATTGATTACATGATTATTTATTAATACAATTTTTGGAATACGAATTAATTTATCCCTATCTACCGTAACTATCACCGTTTCCAAACCTTAGCCAGACAGGGAACGGCGAAACAAACTCTTGCGCACCCAACATTCTGCAATTAAATTAATCATATTAGAAATACTTTATTATTTATTCTTATCTGCAAGAAAATCTTTGACACTATAATAATTTTTTTCTAAAAGTAAGTTGAATACCTTTTTTCGAAATCTGTTTCTTGAAGAATAAACATATCACCCTGGCCACAGGAGCTGTGGGCTAGTTTGCTGACCTATCACATAATAACTAAAGTTTTGTCAGAGTGTAAGTAACAAATGAACCAACACTTACTTCAAACGAGCTGCTCAAAAAAGTATTTAACCTACATTCTTTTTAAGACTTGCAGTTCTAATACCAAGAGCTATCGGATTGATCTCACATGTAATACATAATATTCTATAAGACTATTGTTCGGTATATCGTGGGTATGCCTAAAACGCAGAACAGCTGCTTCGCATTACGTTAAACAATGTTTTCAATTAGCTTTTGACCTATTTTCCTTAAGGCTTATTTCTCTAAGCAACTAAATCTTAAATGGTTTTCATCTCTGTATGCCTAAATATTTTATGTAAGTACGTATGAACACATTTTAGTTTACCCACCTATCTTTATGCCTATCTCGCGACGTGTTTTAGGCATAAGTAAAAGTACTCTTACTGCTTCTTAGGTATATTGAACAAAAAAAAATGTTAACAAGCAACAACATTTATCGTATTTAAAATTTTGTTATTACCGCAGACAAATGGCCAATTTCATCAGAGTTTTTTTTATTTGATGATAACCTAGAAATTAGACGCGAGTTGCTGTCCTGTGGCCGGAGAGTCAGATGTAATATAACCTTATCCTATGGACCAAAGCATGACATTATCATTATAAAAATACAAAACAAAAACAGGACACGTTTGGTCCACACTTGATGCGACTTTAGTAGAAAAGTCAAAATAGATACCTGTATAAAAAAATAATATAATACCGAACAAAACAAAATTGGCGAGCTTTATTTAAAAAGGGTAGGAATTGTTTGCTAGTGTGTACGTTTATTGGTGGCATTGTTTGCGGCAGCTATCCCTGTATCTGATGGTGCGGCACTAATGCCGTATGAATGAAATTTACTGTCAATATCTGAGGCCCGCATGCGGCTTTGTGACGCAAACTGTCCTCTTTTATATCCACCATTATTTTTCCCTTTGCTTTTTTCAGCGTATTTTAGGATTATTTTTTTATTTCGCTTCATTGATTTTTGGTATCGGTGTAGGAAACCTAGGTTTGAAAACATTATCGATTATCGTTTTCTTCCTAAGCAGAAAGTACAAGTTTAATATTTTTTGTCTTTACTATTTCATGCAATGCAATGGATTTTTTTTTCTTTTAACAGCCGTTATGATTAGAATGTTAAAGATGCCGCCACGTCATCAGTGTTCGAGTTTAGAGAGTTCGAGTTAAACATCTGCAAAAGGTTTTATGAGTACTTTAGCCTTCAGTTTTTAATTGATCAACTATTTAAATATTTCAAGATGTCAGGAATTTTCACCATCGATAAATATTTTTGATTGTTTGCTCTTTTCTTCCATAAAAATTAAGTTCTGCTAATACCGTTCCTGAAAGCCGGAAAAAAAATAGAATCCAGGTTTAATCTCTAGCGTTAAGCTTCTGTAACAATTAACAATCTAATTATAATGCTAATTTAATGACTATGGCAATAAATTGGACTGGAACCCCAAGTACTTTTATAAACAAATTTCAAAATCAATGACTTAAGTGAGTGAAAGATAAGACAGTTTGTAATAACCATTAAAGTAACAAATTTATATTCAACAACTTTCCCTCGATTTGCAAAAGAGACTTTCTTCAACTGACTGTTAAATAATGAGGACAAAACCTCCGAGCGGCTTTGCCCCTATAATTTGTAGGGGATTATCGCGAGACGGGGTGAGGTGAATCTCAACGATTAGTCACAAGTATCGCGAGATGAATTCATACAGCTCCAGGATCTACGGCTTATCGCTGTGCCGGAGAATCGAACGAACTCCATCCGAATACTGATTACCTGGTACCTCAATTAAGTATTCAGGTAGACGTTACAGAATTATCAGATAAGTTAATGTCGTGATATGATAAATTTAAGCACTTAATCTTATATAAATTTACTTAAAAGCAACTTAGATTATGATGTTATTTTTTTGGACTTAAGCTTAGTCGATTATTATGTTAAGGAATTATTATGTTATATAAAAATAGCAGAGTCAAATTCGACATAAATTTGTACATAATCGAGTTTAGTTTTTGTTCAAATAACTTTTGAATTATATTGTTACCACGAACGGACGTAGACGTCTACGGACTACGTAGCTTGTTTGCTACGCATTCCGTCGACGCTCCGAGCAGCGAAATCACCATATTCTTGTGATCATGGTTATGGCTAAAAATAGAAGTAATTTAAAAGTAATGCACCCGGAGTTTTTTAGTAGTAGATTGCCTTGGTAGGATTTTATTCTGAAATAAAAATTTCCAAAAGGTGGTAGAGTTTCGTAGCGGCTTGCTCGAGCTGGTACCACCGCCTTTTCTATTTTCGCTGCCATAACGTCTGTGCTTGCCGTTAACGTGTTCCGGTACAGAGGGTAAGGTAGCCGGTAAACTTTAATGTATTTTTACCGTCTACCGGCTCGAGGCCTAACATCCCAGCCTCAGGTTGGCAACGCACCATTACCACCTTTGGTGTCTCTAGGCGGCATAAATTTCTTACCATCATTAAATCAGTCTGCTTGTTTGCATTCTAATATCTTAAAAAAAAACACTTTTGTGGTCCACGTAATTAAAGTTTTTCCTGATTCTGATTCTTGAGTATGAATTTGTGTGTGCGGAGTGGTTGTTCTAACTGCCCATACCATTGTAGGTCAACCTTTAAACGTGTTTATATAGATACCTAAATGATATCACTAAATGAGAAAATTTAAAGATTTTGTGGTATTAATATAAATAAACGAGTTTATTGAAACTAAATTACTCAAGTTCACGATGTTTTTATTTATAGTATTAAATCCTAATTGTGACGATTTTCATATTGAAGTTTGTAACATGAAAAAAATTGTAATATTCTAAACAATAGAATCAGAGGCCTTTATTAATACTATAATAACAAGCTGTACAAAGATTTGTCACAGAATTTTCTGTTGTTTTTGTTGTAACAAACACAAGTTATCTTCAACAAATCCCTAGATATTCTTCAAAGTTAAGCCAATATTTGGCAAGGCCGGGGTAACTTCCGTGAATGTGACCGGGTAATTTATCGCCGAGCAAACTGGAGTTTATCGAAAGATGGAGAATAACTTTATTATATACTGACCGGAACTAGGAGGTGGACACGCCTAGCCGAGACACTCGCAATCACAAGTGGGATTACCAATTGTATATTAAAAACATGTTGGCATTATTTCACTTGTGAGTACCGATGTCTTTATTATGGGACAAAATTCTCCAACGACTTACCAGGATCTGTATTCACCGTTTTAGTTATAATAATCACATCTTATGATTTAATATATATAATATATTAAATCATAAGATGTGATCTCTGCGTCATCATCAGTGTTACCCACTTTACGGTCTCGTCATATAACGGATTTGGATACGGCTATAATGGAATAAATGACTGATGGTATATTTAACGGAAAAAGGGTATCGATTCTTAGCCATATAACAAATGATAATGATACATGTACTTATATACGCGCGTGAGAAGTTATACTTACATGAAAAAATGAAAAAAATGTAGCAAAAAATATATAAATCACACTTTTACGTAACAAAATCACGTAAATATGTAACATGTTACTTTTAAGTAACAGATGCGTGTGCATCTTAAAATTTCTGTGACTTTTGTGTGACGGATCATAAAATTTCACTCTTATCATTTTATCATAAAGCGCCTAAATAAGTATAATTTCAATGTGCACCTAAACAATACTTTGTTTGTATTTCATAAGGTGTACGCCTTACAAAGTCAAAATCTACAAAACTCTAGTACTGAAATATAAATAAAGACTTGAGCACATGGCAAGTAGCCAGACTATTTTTTGCAAAAAAAGCTCTTGCAAGAAAGCTAAATAACTATTAAGGTAAAAATTAGTTATAATGCTAGGTTTGGAAAGCTCTTTACACTAATTACAAATAATAAATCATCGCTCGTATCGTATCCGAGAGTTGTGTCAAAAATCTTAAAAAAGACCACAAATTTTAAAAAGGCAAATCCCAACGTCGAATAGGTCTAAATTTAATAACTCATTTATTTTTAATTAGAATCATTCCTAATAATTATTCCTTAGAAATATAAATAAATTTTACATCCAGTATAGTAAAGGACTAAAATGAAAATAGTTTTGCTTTTATTCGCAACTGTACCGTTTCGTGTAGTTTCATTTTTGTAGAGTCCGGGCATTTCTTTGGTATGATGAAATATGTCATTTGTATGGAGCTCGGCCTTCATTGTAAACACATTTCGGAAATCGTCCTCATACGTCCGACGGCGGAAATCGTCCACGTTTTAGTAATTTTGTTTCATAAAACATGTATTTTCCTGTTGCAAATATTTGTGAAATGTGCTTATCGGACTTGAAAGTGGTATTTACCGTAGCCAAATAAAACTTTAGAGGCACTTTAAAAAGTTGATTCTTTTAATGAATTTTCTGCGTGAGAAGTTATAATATAAAATAAAAAAAGGCTTTTTGTTAATTTTGAAAAATCTAGGAAATTATTACCATATTTACCCATTCATAATATCACTAAGGATTACGAAAAATAACACACACACACACACACACACACACATTTTGTTTAATCTACTACTAAATATACGACTTGCAACTTGTATATTATCCTGTATTAGTCTTCCTTTATCGATTACTAGTGGCCTACCCCGGCTTCACACGGGTATAAAATATAAATATAAATCTTTCTCTTCAATCATTCTGTTCACTAAAAAAACCGGATCAAAATCCATTGCGTAGTTTAAATATTTAAGCATACAAAGGGACATAGGGACAGAGGAAGCGTCTTTGTTTCATACTATGTAGTGATATAATGAGGAGGTATACCTGCCTTATAGACCTCAAAATATATTCTTCGATATATTAGTTTAGTATATAAAAATTACGTGTCACGTTGTTTGTCCGCGATGGACTCCTAAACTACTTAACCGATGTCATTCAAATTTGCACACCGTGTGCAGTTTGATCCAACTTGAAAGATAGGATAGCTTACATCTCAATTAAAAAAAAACTATCCGAGTGAAGCCGGAACAGGCAGCTAGTTTAACTATATGTTAAAACAAAAACACACATTCGTATTTATAATTGATGAAAAAATTTGGAAACATTGAAATATGACAGTCCAAGTGAATTGCCCAACAACTACAGATAATTTCTTGTCCACTCCTCGCTACAAACCAGACCCTTTTTGAGACGTTATACTGTCAAGTTCCTTTCTCGCTTCACTTAACTTACTCACAATGACGTTAAAGGAAACTTATATATAAAGTAGCTGCGAGGCAAAATATGCGAGTTTTATCTACAAAGAATTTTATTAAGTGGTAAAACTTTATTCTGTTATATTATTACATAATTTCTCTCTGTTTAATGTACTCGTAGTAAAGTAAGTAATCCCTTAAGAGCTTCGAAAACCAAAGCTTAAGCAATAATGATATAGCAACATGCAAAATACTATACATATAATATATAGCTCATTTTTATATTACGTGATTTAATTTAATTTAAAGTATACTATTCTTTTCTGAGTTTTCGTTTCCGGTTGTCAAAACGTTAACAGCGTACATAAAAGTGCTCCCAGTTTCTTAATCGTAAACACAATAACAAATAATCAATACTTGCTGCATACTACAAGATTCAGCATCGAGATCAATTATTTACGCGAAGAATATAGAAAGGTACGTGAAAGCCGTGTTAAAACCTATCAAACCACAAGTAAAATACCAATTGAGAATTGAGGTTAGAAATTTTTCGCTTTCAATCGACAAACAGCAAGTCTAACAGTGACAGACGACATCTGACAGTGACGTCCGACAGTAGCACTCAACCATAGATAACAAAAAAACAAAAAAAGTGACAAATGTCATCAACAGTGTTGCCAACTCAATGAGAAAAATACACTCCAATACACGCTGAGTAAGCATAATATTTTGGCAATATGAATACTACGGGAATGTCACAAGAAATGGAACAGCTGTTTCAAATGATGAAAACGGAACTTAACCAACAAACCGCAATAATTATTAGGAGCGTAACCGAAACTATCATGCACAAAATATTTGAAAAATGAGGTACAAATACTAGAGACAAAAGTAAAAAACCTGGAAGAAAAATTAGGAAAAATAATCTACTACTACATGGTATAAAAGAAACAGAAAATAACCATCATGAATTATTCAGTTTAATTAAATAAACACTGGAAAACCTAAATATCGAGTTGAACATATCCGAAATAAATAACTTCTATAGACCAGGCAAGAAACAAGGTGAAAATAAAGTAAGACCAATACTTGTATCTTTAACATCATTCCAAAAAAAGGTAATAATAGGTACTACAAAATAAAAAGAAAATGCCTAATCAAACTTACATTACGGAAGATTTCTCGAAAGACACAATTGAAATGCTCAAAAACCTACAAGGAAAACTCAAATAAGAGATACAAAAGGGAAAAATAGCGTTCAATAATAAAAAAAGAAACAACAGATTTTGAAAAAAGAAAGAAAGAAACTTCAACATCACCGAAGAACAAAAACAAATCACCCTCCAGTGCTCCGAAAATCATTATTGCACCTTCCAAACTACAAAGAACAAATGCGTATAATTATATGAGGGCAAAAAAAAGAAAGAAAAACATAAAGGATTTTTATTTTACTATATAAATGAAAAAACAGGAATATATGTAGTGGGCTTTTTAGCCAAAAATATCCGAAAAATAACATAATAGAATATAAAGGAATTTCAGACAGGTTAGCTGTGTTAAACATATGGCTTCTTGGTCACAAACACCCAACATCTATAGTTCAAGTATATGCCCCTACCGAGGTGGCAGAAAAGGAAATAAAAACAACTTTTATGACAACCTAAATAAGACAATGGAGAACCTGCATAAGAATATAATAGTGATGGGAGATTTTAATAGTCGAATTGGCCCACGAGGTAAAAACGAAGATAAAATACTAGGACTCTATACAACTGGAAAGCGTAATGAAAATGGACTAAGATTGATAAATCATGCGCTAGAAAATAAATTACAAATTATGAATATTTTTTTAAACGAAAACAAAAAAGACGTGGGACTCTCCAAACGGCCAAATAAGAAACGAGATAGATTTCATAATTACTAATAAACCGAAGCTTTTCTTCAACGTGGAAGTTATCAACAAATTTGACTATTTTACTGATCATAGACTACTCTGAGGTCGATTACACTCAAATGAAGCAAACAATTCTAGGGGACATATACAAAAAAATAAACAACCAATAATGTTTCCATTACCAAGCCAACTTTTAGAATCCTTAAAAAATAAATGAACTCCTATAAGGGAACTAAAAACAGTCCAGAAAAAGTATGACGGCTTAGAAAACGAAACAAAAGTGACTAACAAAATCCTACAAAAAGACAAACCAATCAAAGATAGAATAGGACCTGAAGCAAGAAGGCTAATTATCAAAAGAGCACTTTTATTTATGAACAGGAAAACTAACAGACAGAATATAACAATAATAAGTAAAGAAATGTACACTAAAATAAGAAAATACATAAATACACAAAAATCTAAATTAATACAACTCCACATAGCAAAATCAGGAGGAATTAAAAGTGCATGGAAGGAACTCCAAGAATATGCAAGTTGGATTACAACCGTAACACATCACAAAACTCAGAAACAAAAATATAAAAGAAACGACATATTAAACGCTGCAACCGATGTCTATTGCGAACTGTGTCATGCTGAACAATATACAACGACAAATAAAAACACACAAGAAGAACTAGTTCCATGCATATTGAAAGACGAAGTTATTAAAGCTTTCAAATCACACATGAGAGTAGAAGCACCCGGCGAAGACAACATCTCTACTGAACTATTAATAGGAATATTAGGGACTATCTTGGAGTTATTGACAGAACTTTTTAATGAAATTTTAAGAACCGAATATATAACCGTTCAATGGACCACATCTACGATAATTTTACTACACAAGAAAGGGAGAACATATAATATAGCAAATTATAGACCCATTTCGTTAATGTTGAATATATACAAAATTTTCTCTAAAATCATACTGGACCGGATAGCAAAGACCATAGACGAGATTCAACCACAAGAACGGGCAGGGTTTTGCAGCGGCTTTTCAACCATTGACCACATCCATACCATCAAACAAATAACCCAGAAATGTAACGAATATGGAATAAAGTACTACCTAGCATTTATAGATTACAATAAAGCATTGAGAAAATATGGGAAGCCCTCACCGCACAAATGGTCCATAGCAAATATATTAACATAATAAGGAACATATACATTGATATGAAAGCTTATATACGCACAGAAAGTGCAGGAGAATATTTCCCCATCAGAAAAGGAGTCAGACAAGGAGATCAACGAAACTATTCTTGGCAACTCTAGAATATATATTTCGACAACTGGAATGGAGGGAATATGGTATAGATATAAATTGAGTAATCACTTAAGATTTGCAGATGATCTTATATTAATAAGGAGAGATCTAACCACTCTCCAGGTTATGATAGAACAAATGACAGACATTACAACAAAACAAGTGCAAATAGAATAACAGCCTTGGGCTGGAAGAGATATTGGGCTTTAAAAGATGTAATGAAAAACTCTGATATATCGCTTGAAGGAAAGAAGACAATATTTAATACATGCATCCTACCAAGTATGACTTATGGGTGCCAAACATGGAGTTGTACAAAGAAAAATATCAAAGTTCGAGAAACTTGCCAACACCGAATGGAAAGAAGCATACTGAACATAAAATTAAAAGACAAAATCAACTTAAAAACTATCAGAAAACAAACGAACATTATATATATATATATATACAAATACAATATCAAATCAAACAATTGAAATGGAGATGGGCAGGATACCTTACAAGATGCAAAATAAAAAAGTGGACAAACGAAGTGATGGAATGGTGCCCTAGATACAAAAAGAGAAGTAAAGGCAGACAACATCGAAGATGGGAGGATGACATCAAGGAGGTGGTAGGACCATGTTGGATGAGATTAGCGAGAGATAGATGGTTGTGGAAAAAACTTAGGGAGGCCTATGCCAAAGGGCAAGACAATCAAGACACCGTTGTCTAGATATTGAAATATGCTGTAAATTTAAGATTGCTAATAAAGGCTTTATTATTATTAATTTTAATATAGTATTCTTTTCTACGTTAAATTTGTTATTATTATACACGTAATGTTCCAAATAAATAATGTATTTTTGTATATATTTTGTATATTGTATTGTTGTGTTTGTTGTTTTGTATATTGTAATAATGTATTTAAAGACAGTGTGTCTCTTTTTAACCCCCGACGGAAAAAGAGAAGTAATCTACCTCCACCTCGTTGGTCGAGTGGCTTGCGTACACGCCTAACTACACCGATCGACCGCGAGGCTCGGATTCGATTCCCGACGGGGGCAGACATTTGTGTGATGAACGTTTAGATGTCTGCATTTTCTACGTCTACGTGTTTGTTAAATTTATTCTGGTATCTATTTAAGTATTTATCTAGACACGCGGCAGCGTGTCAAGCCAAAGTTCAAGCAAAGAACTGGCTAGCCAGTTATATTACACGAACCACTTGGTGCCACTTTTGATCCTTCTATAGCTCAAAACCTATTTAACGTAAATACATAAAACTACGTGTGTGTAATCATATCCATAAGGACATCAAGAATCTCAAATTTCATAAAGCTAGAGATCTCCATTCTTTTCGCGGCGGAGTTCACAGCCAAGCATAATTTTTGTATTGAACTTGGCTCTCCTTTTTTACATTTATTTTTTGGTGGGATATGTATTTGCATCGTTGACTAACACCCATAATCCAAGCATATAATTTGTTTACTTTGGGGTAAGATTCAATTTGTGTAACTCATCCAGGTATTTTTATTATTTATTATCTAGGTTGGACGGATTTGTGTGTGCATATTGTATCTGTCTGGGGCATCGTAACTTTTGGCTGGACCGATTTCGATGCGGATTTTATTGTTTAACAGCTAACGTAAGTTATGATATAGTTTTTAGCATTATTTTTGAGTTTAGTACATGTTTTTTGAATGTATCAATCTATACAACTGCCAGTCGTTCAAATATGCCGTTTTTGATATCTAAAAACAGTGGGTTATTAATTATAGTTCTATAATACGAATATTAATGTCTAAGAGCTAGTACAATGGTAGGGTACATGCACTTATTTGTGAATAAGGTTTAACTCCATAATTACATTTAACAACGAATCGTTACCATTTTTCTATCGTCAATATGCAGTGATTGTGGTATAAATTATAAAGCTTTCTGCTTATCTGCCTTTAGATTTCTTAAGCACATAATAGATGGTTCCATATTGTTATCACAATCAACTACTTCACCTTACGTTGTATATGTATACATATATTGTATTATATATGTATACATATACAACGTAAGGTTTATTGTCATATATTGTATACATATTTGTATACATATTAACAGTGAAAAAATAAACAAATGACATAGCCGTTTCTATACTTCTTATCGTCACATAATATACAATTAGAATTGTAGTAGCCCTGATCACTGATGATGTTTATGGTGAAAAGTAGTTGGTTAAAAGTAAATAATTTGGCACAATAACATACTCATATATTATCCTACTAAGATATTTTAATAATTATAATTGTACCTGTTTTTTTTACACACTTTATTAGTATATTTTTATTTATTCCTTCTATGTATAGCTATAGTTAATTGTTTTGTACACGATGCCTTCCATTTTATTTTCACAGCTTAATTTTTTTTGGGTTGGCTAGAAGAAATTTCTTTAGTTAGAGATAAGCTCGCCTTTTGTGCATTTTTAACTTCTCGTGTATTTTGTGTATTTTAGTTTTTGTGTGCAATAAAGTGTTAAATAAATAAATAAATAATAAAAGCCTGATGTACAATGTACAAGTAAATATAGTAAATTGTGTATAACGTTGACTGTACCGTAAATTCCTTCGAAGCTCTATCCGAAAACAATTTGCATTTTTGCAAAATAATAAAACAGAGCTGTGTCCAGTACATGAGCCGTTCTTGTTTTCAATAAGAACCCGTTTAATACTACAAAGTGATCTCGAATAAGGTTCCCCGTCGCTCTGGGCAACGCTTTACCCACTCTTATGAAAATTTGTCAAGAACATTGTAATATGATTCTGTATAGTTTATCAGAAAACGATACTCAAGAGATAGGTATATAAGTTAATATTTATATACTACTTAGTTAAGATGGCTTTGTATTTGTAATAGTTTGTTGTATGGAATATGATAATTGTACAGTATTACATAAAAAAATTGCATTATATAAAAAAATCTTCACGCCCATATCCCAGAAGAGTTAGGCAGAGGCACAACCAGGGCACCCACGACTAGCCGAAGTCACTAAGTACCACAATGTGATAGGTGGCAAATCTATCGCCAACCGGGCACATATCCAATTCGGAGCAACATTTTTTTTTATTTAAAAAATTTGAAAAGCCCAATTTTCTTTTTGTTGCCCGACCCGCGATTCGAACCCGGGAGCTCTTGCAGTCAAGTTCAACACTTGAACCGCTAGACCACACAGGCGATATAGTATATTGTATAGTATTTCATAAAAAAAATATTATAAAAAAAAGTATCTTCACGCCCATATCCCAGAAGAGTTAGGCAGAGGCACAACCAGGGCACCCACGACTAGCCGAAGACACTAAGTCCCACAATGTGATAGGTGGCAATTCTATCGCCAACTGGGCACATATCCAATCCCGAGCAACATTTTTTTTATTTAGAAAATTGGAAAAGTCCAATTTTCTTTTTGTTGCCCGACCCGGGATTCGAACCCGGGACCTCATGCAGTCAAGTCCAATACTTGCACCGCTAGACCACACAGGCGATATAGTATATTGTATAGTATTACATAAAATATGTATTATATAATAAATTACACACTAACTAATAAGTGATTCAGTGATATTCTCATATCAATAAGTACATATTATGTATAATCCATATTGGTGCTTCCAGCGATACTAATAGAAAGGGACAAAACACGTTTAGTGCTGTCAGATTAGTTTTTACATAACGTATCTAAAGACTTTTAACATACCTATCCCTCGGAAAATGATGATTGAATTAATTGACATATCCGGACTTATTTTAAATTTGCAAATTGTTCCATCTTTTTTTCTTTTTTTGTTTACTTTGAAAATAAGTAAACTAAGCTAGCTTGGTGATCAGCTGAATTAAAAAATATACAGCCATATACAGAATTTATTAATTATTTTTTTTATTAATTAAAGAACTTTAAGAAAATTAGATGGGGCTATGCTATTCGTTTTAAAGCACTATAGTTATTTTCACTGTATTTAATCTTTCCAAATGCTGCCTTTTTCAGTTTTCACATGATCAATTATTTTAGTTGTTAAAAAAATATTTTAGATATTGGTTTAGTTCCTTCATATAAAGAGTGGTACAAAAAATAATTAATCTCGTAATTAATGGATTAATCTAAATTAATGGATCTAACAGAAAGAAGAAAAACATTACATGAAAAATTTTGGTACATGGCTTAAATTGTAAAAAGGTTAAAATATTTCATGATCTTATACACCTTAGCTGTCTGTCATTTAGAGCCAAGTTTCTAACTTTACACGTTTTCACTTTACGAACTTCAACCTCATAAACTACACAGTTCAGTCAAAATATTATGTGGCTTTAGCGTTTTTTCGGTCCAATATCTATTGTATCGCGATAAAGTAATGAGCAATATAAATATTTTTAAACTTATGACCATAGACGTTAACGAAACAATCTAGCCGTATATGATTCACGTGCAGAGTTTGTGAGGTTATGCTTTGTAATAAGATCGTGAAGAGTTAGAAACACGACTCTACATGACATCTGATTACTTTTGAGGATTAAGAAACTTATATTATTATAAACAAAATCCACAATGTATAAAATTTAAAATAGACATGTCCACGTGTTTTTGATATTTATAGGCTAAGTGTATTTTTCACGAGAGGTAATCGGCCTGCCAATTTGAAAAAAAACGAAAAGAAGTCCATCATTATGTAGTATGATATAAAATGAGTAAGGCGATAAGGGTCGTTTCAGACTGCGTCATATTTCACAAACTGCCCTAAGTTCGGCAGTTACCGCGCACGGTTATGGCACTGTTAACACGTGTTGATGCTTTATATTGTTTCTACTTCACATCCAACTAAATCATGTGAACGTGAAAAAGTTATACTTTATGGCCCATTTTTCGTGCAAATTTTTCCCTTTACTATGTTACTGGGCTTAAAATGTTTTATACTTGGAAGTAATAAATCAAACGATTAACAAATCAAAGAAGGCCAATCCGAGACTTCTTACTGGCTCTAGCAATTAAAACTTTCAGTTAGAAGAGGATATTTCCACACATGTAAGTAGTGATTTACATGTGTGGAAATATTCTCATAGAGTGTAAAACAAAGTCGCTTCCTGTGTCCCTATGCCCCGATGTCCATTTATATACTTAAATTTTTAAAACTACGTAACGGATTTAGATGCGGTTTTTTTTTAATGAAGTACTAAGATCACCTGTTGTGTATAATATGCTGTACAAAAAAGTTGAGATAAATAAATGACATTATTTTATGCAAAAGAATACATACTTGTTAACAAATTACTATGTTGCAGTAACCACAGTTAAAACTTCTTTTAAATGTTTTCTTGGACATATTTTAGTGAATAAAATGAGAGTGAAAATAAATGAATTTTCATGATTAACTAATTTGTTTTTTTTTTTGAAATGTAATTTATTTATTGATTGTCGACTAACTCTAAAACTAAAACTAAACTATTACTCATTCCTATGCCTTCATGAAGAGGAATTATCCAGGGTTGTTTTTCGTTTAATCGAATTGATAAGTTTGATTAGATGTTCAAATAATCGAATAAACTCTAAGATTAGTCGGAATAAGGTTACATTATGAAATTGCTAAAGAGTTTCAAAACATGTTATATTAATGTAATAAATTAATGCAAGTCACATTTAAACGTGACACATGACTTTTTAAATTTAAATAATTTTTTCATCAAAGAAAGGCAAATGCCCGATTGAATCGATTGTAGGTTAGTAAAAATACATTGTTTTTAAACTTTATAACCTTCCCGAAATCCGTATGCTACGAAGATTCATCTAGTCCAGTAAAGTGAGGTTTCTTAAGTAAGTCAGCTTCACATATTTTAGTGCAACCGAATAATAATCTACGTTGAACAAAGTTACTCTAAACAATGAACCTATTAGGATTACTTAAAATAAGGTTTTAGAAATGAGTACACAATACTGAGCAAAATTTCGTAAATACAAAACAAATTACGAGCGGAAGTTGCCATATTTCCTCATAAAGAAGAAAACGAGCGAGAACGTATTTACGTGTCACACGAGAAAAATGCCGCTTTGTTTTATCAGTTGGTATTGTTACAAATGGCGCACGCGGCACGAAAGCTCCGGATAGATGGCGCGAGTGTGCCCGTCGGGATATCGCTTAATTAATGCCTGGCTGCAGTTACTGCCTCCTTAATCATGCGCCTTTTTGCTCTTTATGGGGTTTTAAACCTTTTTAAAAATATTTACCTCTATGGTATACAATTTCACCACAGTACCTATTTATTATTTTTAATAACTGAGTGATTTTTTTCAATTGAAAGCTGAAGGGTTTTTCTTGGCTTACTAAGTGAAATTTATAACATTATTATTTTATTGAATTACTTAATTCTCAATAACGAAAATATTTGTAGTTCTTTCCTTCCGGGATTAGAAGAGTTTTATTTAGAACGAGCTGTTGTTCTCGACTTCGTCCACACGCTGAAGTGTAGAATTGGATATTGCGATGAAAATAGATAGCGTAGGTGAAGTTATGATAAAATAAGTACCTAAGGCATGCTAAACTAGAAGCAATCGGTTGAAATGCTGTAAATACGTAATACTGCAACGACTCGCCCGGACACACAGGCACCACCGCCTTACCTATTGCTTCCGCAAAATGACAATGCTCGTCATTGACGTGTTTCGGTTGGAGGGTAGGTTTTAGGTAGGAGGCTGACCATCCTAGCCTCAGGTTGACAACGCACCATTACCACATTTGGTGTCTATAGACGACAGCATTTCTTACCGTCAGGAAATCAAAAAGAAGTTCATATTGTTGTCAAAATACCAAACCTAAATAGAAAATGGCAGTCTGCAGAACTAATACAAATCTCCAGCTACTAAATATTGTAATATAAATAACAAAAACAAAAGTAATCGAGAAAAAATCTGCCATTGCACTACGCAAAATTATTGTAAGATTGCTTATTATAGTCATAAAAAGTAACGCACCTACAAGCACCCTGCAAGCGCAGGTGTTGCCATTCGATTTTTTATAGGTTTTATGAGAAAAGGGCTCTTTGAAGTTAGTTACATAAAGGCTTGTGTGAAAAAAATAAAAGCTGCTAGCCCTAAAACATAATACATGAGTAGTTTAGAAAAGCCAAAAGTGCACGTCTCATACTTAACGAACGATTTCTTAAATGTAAAAAAATTTGCTGAAATTTTGCAATTTTTTTAAACTTTTATATTTTGTAATGTTACTTGAATTATTGTATAAATTTGAACTCTTAGGAACTTCATATTTCTTTACAAAATCTCAAACAAAGGCAAAATTGCACAATAAGTGGCTATTTAAAAACTTTTACCCTTGATTGTTTAAACGTTTCATGTTTGAAAGGTTTCACTTATACTTTCATTTTTATTTTCTTAATTTAAAATTTTCCCAATAAAAAATTTATAATATCAGATGGCTTGTTTTTTCGTTCTTTTGTAATTAGCCTCAGGTCACACCTGTCTGGCTTCTCTTGAACTCTGACCAGGGAAACCCGCACCGTGCTCGTTGTGTAATGCGATCCTTTCTCAACCTTGTTTCTAATGCTAAGCAACTAGACTTTATGAAAGGTTTCATAGATCGCAGACTTACCTACGAAGATCACAATAACTAACAATCTGTTTGTATATTTAGTTGTGTTCATAATCGCAATAATGTTACACGTAGATTAAGTATTTCGGAACGCTTTCGAAACTGCATAATTTTACAAAGCTTTTCTTTTTGGGAATGTTTCACATTTCACCCGAATACTACTGATACAATTTTATATAAGTTTTATTTAAGGAGATAAAGGTTTTCGAATCTTGAGTTAAAAAGGTAAAAAAATATTTAGATAGAATCCCGTGGGAGTATTAATTCACATAAATACGAGCGCGAAGCCACGAGCATAACTTCTTGCAAGTATGAAGAAATGTATTTTATTAAATAAGGCATGCTTCACACGTACGACAACTGTAACCATACCACGTGGTCGGAAATAATTTTGTTTTAAACATAAATAATAGTAGGTATTTACACACACCACGTTATCGACATCGTGGGTGATACTGATACATTCACATCGCAACCACGAAGTATGCAACAATATTTCTTGAACGAAGTTGTTCTGTCTGTCTGCCCTCATGAGAAGCATAGCGTCATTAGTCGTTACTAGTGTTTGCAAAGACGCAATGTTGTTACGTTACATTACACATCCATACGAACGTTGTTACGTTACACATCTATGTATTTATTGTAGTTAAAACAACTCAACTGCAGTGATAATGCTTAACCGCCCTTTGTCGCTGCGATGTGGCTGTGGTACGTGTGATTCAATCCTTACATTTTAGATGAATTGTAATTAGGTTGTCTTTTTGCGTTGTCACGTTGTATTTTTAAATAAATTTTGCTTAAAGGCGCCACGCTAAATGCTCATATTTAAAATAAAACTACTAATTCGTTACGAAAATAAAAAAAATGTTTTGTAGTGCGACTTCATTTTCCTGAAATAGATTTTGCTTTCACTCTTTGTAACCCTCGAGTCTCGACGGAAAAACAGGGGTGATATAAGTTTGACGTGTATGTGTATGTATGCGTCTGTAGCATCATACATTTTGAAGAGACGGACCGATTTCGATGGGGATTTTTTGGTTTAAATTTGACATGATCGAGATGGTTCTTAGCTACATTGCATGTAGGTTTTGTAGCAGATTATCGATTTTTTTTTATTTTAGGATTATAATTGAGAGTTTACATACTGATAATACTTACCTGATGAAAAGTGATTTTAGTGGTAATGTACTAAGCTAAAAGAAGTTAATACAAGTTATTTAGAAACACTTGTACTTTCCACAATATATTTATATATTTTTATGGTTTCGCCGACCGGTTTGGCTATACAAGCATCATCAGGGTTATATAACAAGTGATGATGCTTGTATAGCGAAACCGGTTGGCTAAACCATAAAAATAAAAAAAAATATTGTGGAAAGTACAAGTGTTTCTAAATAAATTGCATCAAGAATGGAATTCCACCAAGCACCGACGATAAGAAGTATAGAATCTACTAAAAGAAGTTTATTTGCTCCTGATGTCCAAGGTGTCCAAGTTGTACTTCTCCGGAAATACTTTTAAAGAAAGTTTTATACTATGAAAAGAAGCAAACCACTAATCTGTGACACATAAAATTTAAACAAAGTAAGACATAATATAGATGGGCGTACTAGAAGAGAGGGAAATCTAGCTATACTCGATATTAGTTTATATTCATTAAATCATCAGCTTATACACATAAATTTCAACATTAATTTCACAACACAAATGTACCGGTTTAACAAGCTGAAGGCAAGTAAGCACTTAGTAACATGCCGTCGGCGATTCGCTTGGTAACTTAGCGGCCCTCCTAACCGCTAAACAAATTTGACAGCTCCAAGTTTAGGCGAAGTTTACGTATGTAAATACAACATTTCATTTGCCGTATAAAATTAATCTTTCGCGTCTATAACGTTAACATAAGAGTTAAAATCGCATACATTTTATTCGGAGATGGTTTAAAGTGGTAAACTATGAAACGTAGGACGGTCTAGTTAGCATTATATTTACGTTGAATCAGGTTGATTATGAAGGTGCTTAACATGGAGTATCTACGATCTTCGCGTCTTTTGTATCAAATATTTTTTTTGGGAATTATGTGATTTTGTTAATATTGCATGTGCTTGCGGAGCGTGAAACTCTCTTCTATTTTATAGATATTGTCAAAGCGACGTGTAGACTTGAGGTGGCGCTTATTTCTCCCAACAAATAAAATACCGATCGTAATTAAGAGAAGTTTTTACGTGACATGGAAACTTATGTAACATGTATTGTTGGTGAGACTAATGCGCAGTGTAATCACCTGTGAGCAACGCCAGCCCTAGTTTCTTGCTTAAATGGGAGTAGTGTTGATTTACATTTAGTTCATATGCATTTTATTAATTTATTGTCAGCATCTTCACGCTCATATCCCCGAAAAATAGGCAGAGGCACAACCACGGCACCCACGACTAGCCAAAGACACTAAGTCCCACAATGTAGTAGGTGGCAAGCCTATCGCTAACCGGGCACACATCCAATCCCGAGCAACATTTTTTTTTTAAATTAGAAAAACCAAATTTTCGTTTTTTGCTCGACACGGGAATTGAATCCGGGATCTCATGAAGTCAAGTCCAACACCTGGACCGCTAGACCACAGAGGCGACCAAACTTACAGATCAAAATATTTAAAAAAAAAGATGACTTCAGTACTGTACCTACTTAAAAACGATCAAATTAGGAGTTTAAGAGTCTAAACTATGAATGTTGAAATAAAATTTCTTTAGCAATGATTTCTTTCTTTTTATGGGTTTGTGTGCCTATTGTATCATTACTTTTTAACCGATGGACCAAAAGCTGACAAAACCGAGATGGTTCTCAGCTACATAACACATAGGTGGGTTTTGTCGGAGATTATTGATTTTTTTTTATTTAAGCATAATGTTTAAAAGAAGATATATCAAGAAGATATGCTATGGCAAGAAAATTCTTAAAAAGACAATAATTAGGAAAAAACAAAGTACAAAATGAAAAAAAAAATATGAAACAGCACAAGTGTGTGACACTGACACTTTTTATGAAAATTTCAATTTTAACATTATACTAATAACCTACATTTTTTATTTTACACTTTAATTTTAATTTCGATATTATAACTTATTTATTAAAATTTCATTGCCGAATCAATTTTGCATTTCTTACTTTTTAAAATTGTATTCCCTGTTTTTAGGGAAAAACCATAACCTGGTTCCAACTCATCTATTTTTTTTTACTACCTGCATGGTTTGTTTATATTATTGTCATACATTAGGATGCTGTTGAGACAAGATTTGTTTATGTATTTGTTATGTGTTTGTTTTATGCAATGTTTGATGTAAGGTGTTTTTAAAGGTTGTAATTTTTTTTAACTACCGTATATGCTTGTAAAAAATGATTTTAATGTATTTTTACTCTTGACGTATTTCAAGTGTAACGAATGTACCTACGAAATAAAGACGACGAATTGAATTGAATTGAATTTGAATCAAATAAACTTTTGAAACGATCATAAACTTGAATTCACATTCACTAGCTTATCATAAGCGTTTAATATTTTTTATATTTCCAATACCTGTTTCCTCTCGAGTGATTATTGATTTTCCGGTTTGACGAATTTGCTGGACAGTGCTTCAATGGAATATTTCGATTCGTTGCTCTGGACGATACTTCACCGAATAAAAGTGGAAACTTATGTACTCGTGCTCACATTTTATTAAACTTTCAAGCGCTTTATTCATTTATATCGATACGTTGGACGAGACTCCCTACAAATTAAATCACCACTGCTATTATGTGCGATAAATGTTTTGTACTCATGTGTGGCTTTTAATCTATGAAGGCGATCGATACTACAGAAGCAGTATTTTAGTTGTTCTTATTTCTACTAAATACTTTCCTTCAAGTAAACAATGGTGCCAAATGTTGTCATCTCTCAATAGGACTTAGTTTACTGGCAACCCTAATTTTTTACTTTTTGTTAATCTTTCATATCATCTAAGTAAAAGTCCCGTTATCTAGTAGAATAATAATGGGTAAATTTGCTTTACTTATCTTAGCTAAGTTATATTTGATATTTTCCATCGTCGGCGCTTGGTAAAACTTCCAAATATTCATATTTTAAAATGAAGAAACACTTGTACTGTTTTACGTATCACTTATAGTTTATTATTTTATAAATAGCCTACCGGTTTTGCTTATGACAGTATCATCAGGGCTAGAACTTAAACTACTAAGTTTAAGGAGTATTTTAATGTTAGCTTAGTTAACTTGACATAAAAACGGAATATACACAAAAACATAAAAAAATTGCATACATAGGGATTACAATATTTTTGATTGTTATATTTATTTTCGAAGAGGCGAAGTTTATTCGATATATTTAACATTAATGGATAATATCAGCATTACAGTTTCTATTTTAATGGATGCTGGAACCAAATATGAAACAAAACCGCAATTTCAAATAAAATTTTAATATATTTAATTACAAGTAGCTTAACAAACGAAAAATATTTGCTCATTTGCAGGCGAATACGATAAATTGTAAATTACTTGAAAATGTGCGTTTTGGAGCCCCGACGAGTTTAAATTTTAAAATGGTGGAACAACAGTGGAAATGAAATTCACGGGCAAATAATGAGGGGCGGATTAAAAATGCAAAAATTGATTAATGGACCGTCCGTAAGCAAATATGTACTTAATAAGTGTGAGTCATTGTGGTGTTGTCGAATGGGTTGTCGCTGTGTGATTACTTTCCAACTAGTGCTTTTACACTTACAATGTAATAAAACAGTTTTCGTTATGTGGTGTTCAAAACATCATTGCTCGCTTATATAAGGCCTATAATACGAAGAATAAACACTTCATACAGTACTACTTAAATTATGCGCTTCGGCTATATTCGTCAAGCTTCGGAAATCCGAAATTATTTTAAAGGTATCTATATATAGTTGTCATTACACAATTAATCATTTCGCTTAAATTTAGACTAGCTCAGCCAATTTAAAAATAAAAGTATAAATTTTAAGTGTAAAGCTGAAGCGCATAATTTAAATAGTAGTACTGTACGAAATGTTTAATTAAACAATCTGCGAGACACGTGTTGGTTTTTATCAACGACTTCGCCTCTGTAACCACATGATAGAGACGACTCGTCCGGTTGGAAGTACCGTCTTACAAATTCCGCTATACCTAGTATCAGAGATCGTCACTGTTTCTGTTTAGGGAGGTGGTTTAAAACTTAGATTGGCAACACACTGTTTGTTTGCTATTTAATACACAACACAAATCGTACACAAAATTATGCTATTTTTTGGTGGGTACTCAGAATTGTGTATCTATAGGACATAACTACCCGCGTTAACGGGTTAAAAATTTCGCCACGGGACTTGAATCCTCAGTAGCTCAATTGGTTGGAGCATTCGTCGGCTTGAGACGAAAGGTTACAGGTTCAAATCCTGTCTGGGGCGAAATTTTTTCTTTCTTTAAAATTTATAGAAAATTTATGCTATTTAATTTGTAAAGTCTATTTGAAACAATACTTTCTTCGTATTACGAAAGCCTTCCCTATTTACTCGCTATACTACAAATACATATTTTTTTTAAGTTTTGTATAAATTGTATATAGTAGGAGTAAAGGTTTTTTAGCGTTGAGAAATAAGGCTCATCGTGTGATGTTGATAGTCTAGTAGTTTAGGTTACTGCATTATTCCTCTGGTGCAGCCGGCCCTAACGAGGTGTTACCCTACCACCTACTCTGCAGCAGCTCAGCCAATTTTGTACCACGTGCTTAGCTATTGCTGCCGCTATAGGCTCAGTACTTGATATTGTCATATTCCGTGCTTAAAGCTGGGGTAACTGGTGGACTTGCAATGCGACGCACCTGTGTCTGACGAAATAGTTGCCTTTGGCCAGCAGAAAAATGTTTGTGTGTTCCATGTATTATAACATTAAATAAATGAATATCCCTGGACAAATTACACAAACTGAATGTAACCTGAAAACAAGCAAATTATATGCTTGTGTAATGAATGTTAGTGTGAAACCAACAACACTAGAATTACTTAAATAGATACCAGATACCAAATTAATAACCAATCAGAACCAGAAATGCAGATTTAAATGTTTATCACACAAATACCCGCCTCCTTCGGAAATCGAACCTGAGCCTCGTATTGTTTATTCAGTGGTTCAGCGTTCACACTTGCCTCTTATTCAACGAGGTGATCAAAATCATGTCAGCTGAAAAGTATTTCCACTTATGGTCAAATGGTTGAATCATTCGAGCTACCATGTCTTTGTAGACCGTAATTTCTCTCTCAAGATTGACTATAATATGTTATGAATATATGCAATATCTTATAATTATGTAGGTTTTTGATTTGATCTACATTATGAAGTATTTTTTTTATACTCTCTGCCTACCCCGTAAGGGACTTGGCGTGAAGATATGATGATGATTTTTTTATAAAACAGGGGTTATTTAAGTCTTAAAATATTTCTCCCATGAGCAACACAGCACTGTAAATTGCATTTATAATATTCTTATATACGTTGAATTGTTGTTGTTTTGTTTGATATGTTCCTTGTATATTATTTTTATGTACTCGTACATATTTTTCTTTATCCGCTGTATAGTATGCAGTGAAGTATTAATATTTTTTTCTTTCTTTCTTTCAGTATAAGTGAAAAGCTAATATAGCTTCTTTTTGTGACATAAATAACGTTTCAACTAGTTTTTCTTATGATTACGACTTTCGCAAAGCTTGGGGAAAATACCTCATAGTTTCTAACTAACCACAGTTTAATATTTAATTAATTAGTTTGGGCATTCCCCAAGTAATGAACCTATCAATCACAGGGAACCAATACACCACAGTTAAGCGTTACGGCAGACCATTAACGTAAGCAAAGCAAACCGCACGGAATCGCGTGCCAAATGTATATTAGGTGTCATAACAACATGGCCACCGGCAACCTTCGCTCTGGATGCATTTTATATTAGACCTATTATCGCATGGAGTAATCATAAGCGTTTTAAAAAACGCTAGCAAAAAAAGGCGCCGCATATGTACAAATAAAATAAATAAATGTCCCTGAACAAATTACATAAATTGATCCAAACTTGTGTTATGGGATACAATATAAACACATAGAAATATTTAAATGAATACCGGTATAACTTTAATAAACAGATCAGTAGACATCTATGTTTATCACATGAATGCCTGAACCCATCGGGAAATGAACTCGAGATTCGAGGATCGGTGGAGTAAGATATGTGCGCTTAACCCTCGGCCAACGACGAGGTCAAAAGTGTATGTTACTAACAAAAATGTTGTAAGGAATCAACCTGATATAAATCACTTGGTTTCGCTTGCGAGTTCACTATTCAGCAGATAAATCGACACTAGCAATAGCAATAGGTTGATATTGGTCAAACGTAACATAAATATTGTGTTGATCTTTTTTCTTTCTTAAGATGAAAAACGAAAGTAATGCACGAATACTGTCGAGCAAACAAGATTTTTTTATGATATTGGAAGGCAAAAAAGCAGACATATTTCCTGATGGTAAGAAATTCACGTCGCTTAGAGACGCCAAAGGTGGTATTGGTGCGTTGCTAACCTGAGGCCGGAAAGTTTACCGGCTACCTTACCCTTCGCACCGGGACACGTCAACGGCAAGCGCTGACAATATGGCGGCAGGAATAGGTAAGGCGGTGGTGCCAATTGCGCCAAACCAGTCGCTGCAAGACTCTACCACCTAGTCAGGTGTTAGTGACGATAAGCCTATGCTCGCCTTTTACGAGTTGCTTCACACAGGAAGACAGATGGTCTATTCTGCAAAGGAGAAATACCAATACAGAAAATACGAATGAATAAGACTAACTATTAATAATAATAATATGATGATGATTATCAAGAATAATAATGCAAATTTTCCAATCTTTGGCACTGATCTGTACCTTAGTCTAGTTGTCTACTCAATATTGTTGATCTATGACCGGTATACAGTGCCATTTCATTGCGAGATCGAGACGATAACGCGCCACCATGCAACAATGCCTCACTAAACACCGTAAACTTGTGAATTATTAATCTTTTTATCAAAGCTTTACATGGCTCACTCGATGAAAATTTTAATAAATAGCCTTTAAATTTATTAGCCGTTTTTGTATTGTTAGTAGGTAATGTATTGTGCAAATAACTATTACGTTGCATGTTCAGGTACGGATATGGCCATATGACCTTTTATTTGCTTAGCTCTGTTTACGTTCAACAATATTGAAGATTCTATTCCAATCAACAAATAAAATAGTTTTGCTTGCCTCATAAATCGATTCAAATTTAGAACCGTTTTGAGAGTATGACTTCGTGGTATAACGCCCACGTTTAAATTTATTCCATTTACAAAATATAATAGTTGCTTGACATACATAAATTGATTCTTATGCATTAAACCTGTGTTGGTCCAGGCTCCTTTGCAGAATAGACCATCTGCCTTCCTGTGCCAGGCAGCTCGTAAAAGGCGAGCATAGGCTTACCGACACTAACACTGTGACATCTGATTAGGTGGTAGAGTTTCAGCCTCAGGATGGCAACGCACCATTACCACCTTTGGTGTCTCTGGGCGTTGGGAATTTCTTACCATCTGGAAATCCGTCTGCTTATTTGCTTTCCAATATTACAAAAAAAAGCAGTTACCATTTTTTAAGTTATGAGAGAGCGAATATACATACGGCGCTTTCGATGGCAAGATATATAAAGCCACTATAAATGTTATAGCGACACTGTCCTGTGGCCTATTATGCAAGTCTAATGGCAAGTGGCAGGAATAGGTACGTTACGAACTTGCAGTTAGAAAAAGTAGATGCTATATTCTACACAAGGACCCGAGCTAAAACGAGGATACCTATTTTTATTTTAATAATGTCTTTTAAATTACATTATATCCGTTTATTACAATGGAAAAGTAAATTTCTTTAGGTCGTAAATCAACGTAAAAAGTGAATTACATTCCCGCAACCCTTTAACTAAACAGAGCGAAAGAAAAGCGGGGTTCGCCGATGAACAAATTCGCTAATTTTATCTGGAGAGCTCTACTGAATAAAGATATATTAGTGGTTAGCACAAAGATAAAGGAATAAATTGTGGACGCAATAAATCAGTAAGGATGGTTTTAATTACACATCCCGGGGAACCTTTGGAGTTAGGCTGCGGCACACAAGACATGTCTATGGTCCAGTTCTTTTATCGTCGGATAATCGGATTGTTGATTAATATCTATATTTTAATACGTGATACCAAAACTTTGGACCCCTTTTTACGAAAATGGCGCGGACGCAGGAGCATAAAATTTGGCACACTTATAGTTTATGTGTAGGAAAAGTACAGAACGCTGATATTTCGCAATAATAATGCACACTACCATGCACTGGACACACACAAACAAATATATTGATGATAACGATAAAAGATCAAAGATGGCGTACTAACTATTCATAAAGTTATTAAGTAGTTAATCTTGAGAAATGAAGATGGCGTTCTTATCAACAAGATATTAAAATTTATTACGGCCGAATATCGACCAATGGGCGGCCACCAGTTTATTGAAATAGTTCATTATTTTAACTAACAAAAGCTTAGGTGACTAACGGCTGTACTCATGGTCTCAGATCCGAAGTTAGATAGACCTACACCGAGCTCCTACACAAACTATAAGTGTGCCAAATTTTATGCTACTGCGTCCGGGCAATTTTCGTAAAAAGGGGGTCCAAGTTTTGGCATCACGTATTAATATATAGATAATTGATTTGTCCCATTGTGTAACAAGCTTTAACGCTTGGAGGCAAAATGTAAATAAAGTTAATTATTGCTAGTTAAGTGATTTCAGATGCACTGAACATTTGTATTTATGTTTGATTTATTACAATCCGACAAAAACCCTTTCTGTAAATCACAGTATTTTGTTTGGGAACATTTTTAGCACAACAATACGTTACAAAATTATAGGATTTCGGAATGAGCTTCAGGTTAGACCTTAATCTCATCCTCATGAAAAAAAAATCTGGAAAGTCTGTAGTTAATCTAAAGGTGAATGGTCACCACCGCCAACAAGAAATTAAAGAAAAGGTAATATGAAAAAAACCTATTTCCTATTATTTCGCAGTTATTTGAGAACTGTATCGATTTAATTCATCTTTTTCGTAATATGGCAGGGCAAACTAGATACACATTTATTTATATCTTCATGCCGAGACCCTAGTGAGGTAAGTAGAGAGTATCGAATGCCGAGTGTCACAGTTCCTAATGGCTAGCTTCACAGTTTTTTTTCTCTTTGCATACAAACACGTCGATTTTTTGCTTTGCATTGTCTTAATGCTACATGGCTGGCATAACTAAACAGGAATAGCTGATTTACGATAAAGTTCGGTGAAGTTGTAAAAATCGCAAGATTAGCAACAAGTTAGTCATTCAAAAAAAAAAAGCTGACTTACCTAATACTGCCGTCTGGGCATGCCAGGTAGGGTCTGACAGGCCCGTTGTTAGATAAAATCGTTAATATTACTTAAAATAATATAATTAAAGTTCTCGAGTAGTGGCCCCGCACCGGAGGACATAGTGTTGGACGACCACCCACCCGGTGGATTGACGATCTGGTCAAAGTCGCGGGGAGTCTTTGGATACAAGCGGCTAGTGACCGTGACTTGTAGCGCTATTTGGGGAGGCCTATGTCCAGCAGTGGACGTCCTCCAACTGATGATTATGATGACTTAAAATTGCAAACTTAGTACCTGCTTCGCTAAAGTAGCTTCGCATTATGAATTCAATGTAACTTTGACGTTCTTCCTGAAATTCGATTAACGTTCCCATCCAAGTAGTATGCTTGAGAGTGCATTCGGGTCTGAGAGATTATTACTATTTTTATTGTTTTATGCTGTTATAATTTTATACAGGCATAACTTTGATGGGATTTTATTTTATTAAAATAGTTTAAAACTGTCGATACCACCATCAGATGCCCCATGTAGTGACTTTTTGTATATAGCCGTCTTGTTAATGGATCTCCAAGTGTAACAGACTCATGCCAAAAATATTAGACAAATACAAATGCATACGAAGAAATATACATTACTCAAAGCTGTTATTGGACTCATTTGGCGAGCTTTTCAGAGCTGGAAGAAAAAAATCTTTATGGCCATTGAGCCGGTGAACAGGAATCTAGATTTGTCTTTTGACAAATAGCTCAAGTTGATTTATAGTTCGATGACCTTGAGACACGTTAAGAAAGAGCGGCTTTTAATAAATTGGCCCCAATTCGATACTTATATTATGAAGATTTTCTAAAATAAACTGCAATACAAATCCAACTGTAGTACAAAATGGTTTAGTTATTTGCATCCAGGCAAGAGAAAACTCAAATTAATTTACAACTGTAACAGACTTATATAGTCCCTGTTTGTTGTCGTTTATAAAAGCATTTCAGTAGTTATAAAAGTCTTTGATTTTTATTTTAAGCATAACTGTTACAATTTCTAATCAACTGTGAGATGTTTATTTGTTTAACTAATAAAAACTGAAGAATAAAATCGTATTATCAGTGTACTTGATTTTTTTAAATGACGTGAATTTATAAACGAATAAGTAATTAATTAAAAATTCTAAGTGTTTTTTCTTTGAAAAAACTAATTGTTTTCTGAGATGGGTCTATCAGATCATACTATGCATTTGGTGTAATTTCTGTCCACCATGCCAACGGTTACCTGTATTTTGCATCCTTTCCCTGGAAAGTTGATGAAGTTGAAATCTTATACAACCAGTAGTACGTTCATTTACATTTTTTTCAGGAATGCATCAATATCTGGAATGTTTTGTAAGGCTTATCCTATTGCATCGTGTTTACATATTATTATTGTTGTGTCGACTAATCATGTTCCCGTCAGCAGCACACAATATCTCAAGGATAAACATAGCTTACATGACCCGTGTATGATCCTGAATACATTATACAGTAACAACAGATTTACTGTGAAAGACGGTGAGAGATCGTTAGGCAAATATCTGTAGCCTTATGGCTAACGCTATAACGCTAAGACCACTTGACGACCACAACCAAGAGTGGAACGAAAGAGAAAAGATGAGAGAAATAAATGGTAAAAGTACAGATTTAATTACACCTAATTTTTTATTTTAAACTAACATTTCTCGAGGTTTTACTTGTGAAACCGGTTGCATCTTTTCTCCTATTTTTTTGTATTGGAAAAAAAATAAACAAATTCCAGATGATAAGAAATACACGTTGTTTCAAAATTCAAGCGCCGCCTATCTGAGGCAAATTAATATTTTGTGCGTAAGCTTACCGGTTAATCTATTCTTCTAATGGGAAAACGTGATAGTCATGCACCGAACGAAATCAATAGAGGCAAACCATCACTAATCTATCTCTTTTGACAATTACGGTAGTAACAAAGACAACATATATATTTACTCTGGTAATAATTACATAATTTAGGATTATTAAAATTGCCAAAATCTGACGGTTGCGGTTTTATGCGATATTATTTGTGGAAAATAGCTCACACCGTCGAAGTACATCACAATGTATGCATCACTAGTTAGCTTCTACACCTCGGAATCATGAGCTACCTACCCAAAAAGTAACAAGTAACTATAAAAATCGGATCGTTATTGGCCGAACAATCGCGCGCAAATTCCCGTCGAACATATTTTAACAAAAAGCAGTTAGCTTAATATATTAATTAAAAATTCGGCACAAACACTAATAAGTACCCCTATATTTCTCATACATTTCTAACTTCCGAACTATAAATATACTGAATTTACTATTTTCAAAAAAACCGTAGAGACATCATAATAGAAAGTAAGCCTTCTAAGGTCTAGGGTTATTGAAAAACACAAATAAACACACTTTCATATTAAGTTGTAACATATTATGGAAAATTTAAGTAAAAATCACGGAGTATCATAAATGTTCTTCTTCTTCGATAAATATGACTTTCAATCGTTTTGCACGACTTATTTAGCCAGTGTCAGGTACGGGACCAACACACAGTATTTTACTTTATCTCCCAGACTAGTAAGAAAACTACACGCTTTATCTAAAGATGAGCTAACCATATTATATGTTATTATTGGTAAAAGTACCCAATACTCAAAATTTTACATCTTTTTAACTGTAGTAACTTAATAGACCTAAATTATCAAAATAAGCTAGTTAATAACATTTATTAAAAAATAGTAAATTATACGGCACCTTTTCGTAGCGTATCCACTACATCATTAATTAGTATTATTGCAGCCGCTGTTATACCTAAAACACACCGCTGCTAACCAATACAAGTTCTTTAGTTTAAAAACACAAATAAACTAACAGGATCAAGTTATCTGCCAGTTATAAACTAATCCTTAATTACGATTTTGACAGCCCCCTAATCGTCCCCGTTTTATCCCTTACGCGTTCTGTTTTATACGCCTCAACTCGGAGTGTTCAAGCTAGATTTAACCTTTTTTTAAAAAAATACAAAAAAGAACCATTAAAATAAGTTTCTTTACAAGACGACTAGTAGTGGAATGCTGTACAGAAATTTACGCGTTAAAAATTATTCGTCCTTATAAAAAAAATCCTCCGTCCTTAGATTTGCATAAAAAGCCTCAGACTCTGGCCAGAGAAAAGCGATATAAATATAACAACTATGGTGTGTGTAGATCGTGGTTGTATCTTAACATGTGTTTGTGTGAGCGCTTGTTGGCCGTCTTATAACACAAAAAATTAAAGAGATTCAAGTTAAGTTAAAATAAAATGAAATGTAAATTACTGAAAAATTACTGCGTGTGTATGTGTGTATTCATAGTGTACATACACTAGATCGTTAATTAGTATTCTTACAGCCCCCTATTGCACCCTAAACGCACCCCGAGCTAACCCGTGCGTGCCCCGTTTCATTCCACTATTTCTGCTAAATTTAAACTTCGTTATTTGATGCGCATTCTGAAGAAAACGTAAAAACATCGTTTTTTTTTTTGTAATTCGGCTACACTGCAATCTAGATTGTTCTTAGTATTTTTAAGGCGCCAGTAATGACGGGTAAAAGGATGACTCCGCGTTATATCAAGTTTAATTAATTTTAACACTTATACCGTCCTAGGGAAAGAAAATACATTTTTAATGAAAATAATTATATGGGAAATAACAAATGATAAAATCGATAAACAAGAAATTAAATATTATATATTTTAAATCTTTGGTAACTCAAATGGTTACAGCATTGGTGAGCAAGAGAGAGAGAGATAGAGAGAGAGAGAGAGAGAGAGAGAGAGAGAGAGAGAGAGAGTTTTATACCTTTTAATAATTTTGATTCTTTTTACTTGGTTAAAAAGATGATTATTTATTTCCTTTAAATAAACACAAAACTTTATATAAAATGCATTTACAAAATCGGATTTTATAAAAAGTGATATGTGTTCTACAACTCCAAAATTATAGTTGTCAAACTATAATATATAATTTCGAGTAATTTAGTTATAGCAATTTTTTTTCTAATTTTGTTCTATACTTATATTAACATAAATCATATATCTTTTACTTTATAAATAAAGCATCTCATTTTTAACTTGATTTTTTTAAAAAAGTACTTGATTTTAATTAAATAAATTAAAACAAAAAAACAATTATGTTGAAAAACATGTTTTCCACTTTTATTGTAAACTGGTAAAACATTTGTAAACCGTTTTATTAATTCAAATAACAAATAAACAAATATACAATAAAGTTATGTTCCACCAATGAGTGATTTTACATTTTTGTAAAGAAGTCATACTTCGTCATCACTTTAAATAAGTATGGCAGGATAGATATTTTTAAATATCTTAATACAAAATCTGAAAGGTAAAGCTACCA
>NJDC01004802.1:113685-125821 GCA_002245475.1 Calephelis virginiensis
TGTTAATCCAAGTCACGATCTATTCGTGTTCCAAATTTCAGACAAATCCGTTCAGCCATTCGGTCGTGAAAGAGTAACAAACATCCATACATCCATACATACAAACTTTAGCATTTATAATATTAATAGGATTATTCATAGTGTTAAAGTCGAAATAATATATTTAAATTCGAAATATGTTTTGTTAAACAATAAAGTACGATTGTGTAAAGTTAAAACGAGAAGTATTCCTGAAAGGTCGGCATCACATTTGTGATACTCCTCGTGCTGTGGAAGTTCGTGGGTGGCGACGATTACTTACCATCTGGTAATCTTTCTTTTAATTCTTTCTACCGTATTTTTATTTAAAAAGAACTTCGTACCAAATGTTTTAAAACGAGGCCAAAATCTCGAAATATTTTTTTTTAGAAATTGTGATTATGGTTGTGTTTCAACCAAGTGTATTCGTTTCAAACAGACCTTTGTTATAATGACTACGTTTCAAAACAAGTGGAAATGTATTTAAATTTAAGAACCTGCCTAAAAAGCTATCAGTAGTCATAAATTACAGTTAATCTGCAGTGATTAATTAAGGGGGCCACTAGAGTCACCTAAACCAAATATACATCATAATACTTTCGCGGTGTATTTTATTAAGTGCTGGGACGTATTCTGAGTTTTCAATATTTATTTAATCTTTAATATGCTAATCGCCTCTGTGGTCTAGCGGTCCAGGTGTGTTCATGAGGTCCTGAGTTCAATTCCCGGGTCGTGCAACAAACATAAAAAGTTTTATCAAATTTTCTAATTTAAAAAAATGTTACTCGGGATTGAATGTGTGCCCTGTTTGGCGATAGGCTTGCCACCTATAATACTGTGGAACTCAGTATCTTCGGCTAGGTTTTTCAAATGGGGTTAAGTTACTAGGTAGAGAATTCCATATAGTTTTAGCTTTACCTTTGTACACTGAAGTAAATATACTCGCATTGCTAAACATATCTGTCAAAGACAGTGCAAAATGGAAAAAATATTGGTGCCTATATCTCAACTTAAAAACCCTTTTAACCAACTCGCAAACATAGATCAGCCGCTAAGATGAAAATGATGCTGTATTACTACCTGCAAGATCATTAAGAAATGATGTTAATAAGTATTTTAGTTTACTGCTATTTAAACAGAATAACTACATACTAATTAAATTAATAGTAAAATGATGTTACTTCTGCTTTTTTTCTTTTTTTTTAACGCAAACTTATTTCTATTTCCTAAAAACTATATGATTTTCCTCATTGCGAAATTAGCGGCATTGAATATTATTTCGTAGTTTTTGTTTTAAAAAAATCGTAAATTAAATCTAAAATAAAGTTTTACGAGTAACTTTTTTCATATGCAAGTTTTTTGTGATAAGGTAAAATCAAACTAAGGTCAACTAAAACCTTTTAAAATGATGGTAGCAAATAAATATATAAATAAAGTTTGTATATATCTTTAAATAACTTGTTCCAAATACGGCCCCTTATGAAAAATTAGCGAAAGTAATTCATTAACCGTCCACAAAGATTGTGTTAAGTCTTTTATTTCAGAGTGGGCTCGTGGCAAAGTACTTTTTAATTCCGCAGCATTAGCATTGTCTCGTGCGTTGATTTATGTCCTCCACCGTCTGTAGGTGCGCAAATAGACTAAGATAATGGCTTTTTTACCACTTTAATTAAAAAGCTCTCTAATCGATGATGTAATGCTAGTTGTGATAAATTTGATTTATTTGTTTAATGATAAACTTGGTGGAATCATATGTTTGCTTCTATTATTAGATAAGTATCTTCACGTCCATATCCCCGAAGAGGTAAACAGAGGACACAACCAGGGCAACCATGATTAGCCGAAGGCACTAAGTCCCACAAAGTGATAGGTGGCAAGCCTATCGCCAACCGGACACATATCCAATCCCGAGCAATGTTTTTTTTATTAGAAAATTGAAAAAACCAAATTTTGTTTTTGTTATCCGACTTGGGAGACGAACCCGGGACCTCATGCAGTCAAGTCCAATACCTGAACCGCAAGACTACAGAGGCGATTATCAGATAATTTATTTTTCTTACTTACAGATTATTATGAATTTATTTTATCCTAGTTCTGCTTCTGCCTGCTACTAACTTAGTATAAAATTAAACAAATTGCATGTTTCTTCTTTAAGAACAAAAGAATAGTAGCTTCTTTCGTTTTTTGTAAGTAAAAAAATTCAAAGTTAATGATAACTAATCTTTATTTTGGAAATGGAAACTGTACAAAAAATTTGGTGATTAAATATTAAACGACGTTTGCTTGAATATTTAATATTCAACGACAAACTGGACAGTACTGTAGCTGAGTAAAGGTGTAAATCTTGCTAAGCTTTCCGCGTCGGCAGCAACTAGTTAGAAATAACTTAAGATAAGCATAGCTTGAGTATTTAGTAGTAACCTTTACCTTTCAGCCATAAACACATGCCGAAAGGTTTAAGACGGTAAAAGGTCGGTCGAACCCGTCTTGATCATCCTTATCTGTATTACCTTTTATTTTAAGATTGGAAACCCCTTTGCAATATGTTTACTGTGAATATAATTCGACAAAGGTGTATGTTCAGAAATATTTGTAGAATAAAGTTGTAGTTTAAATGTAATACAAAGTATTCTATTTTTCTGGAAAATGTGCCTTTTATTGGCAAACGAATTTATAAAATACTTAGCCACCAGTTCCACCTTCGTATTAAAGTTAAAAGGAGGATTCTTCATTATTTTAATATTTGACTTCAAAGAAATAAAGTGTTCCTGCGTATATTGACGAAGTATATAATAATAACAAACCAACTTTAAATATCAATTACCTGTCTCTGAACATTCGTATCAAGGTTTCGACTTCAAATTAAATCACGAGACAATCTGATTTGTAAATACGCCAAAACACACGAAGCAGAGGTGTGTTACAATAACGTTCAATTCCTTTTCTAATTTTTTTACATAAATTGGTTTTTGTCATACCATTTTGTATTTTACTTAAGTATAATATTTAAGATATTTCGAAACAAAGATACTTTTTTTTAATTTAATTTATAATACGTAAATTATAATAAATAAATTTATAATTTAGTTGCATAGTGCACCCAAGAATTGCTAGCCTTTGTCGAAAGAAATACGATTTAGTCCATTCAAATTGGATATTTTAAAAATGATCCTCTAGTTTATAAATAAGGATATGTCAGATATACCTTTTTAAACTAGTTTTTGAGATATAGTAAGCACTTTGTAAAAAAACGTAAATTACATAATATGTCACTTATAAAGCGTATCCTAATAACTAATGACATCAGTTTATCAACGACTTTTCTGTTTGTGTTAATTCACTATTAAAGTATTTTTTTTAATTTTTTATAAATAAGTATAATTCTTGCTACATTACAGACTAGTTTTAACCGACTTCAAAAGAGGGGAAGATTTTCAGTTTTTACTTTAAGTGTTTTTGAGTGTGTTTGTGACGGCAGTCAATATACCGATTATGATGCTACTTTTTTTTATACTCAGTAATGTATACATTTATGCATTATTAATAACTTAAAATTACCAGCAGGATATTGATAACATTTATCTGCTAAACATTTGCTATCTTTCGAAAAAATAATTATCAAACCGCGATTCGCGACGTGGTACTAAATGAAACAGTTGAATTCGGTTTTTGCAGTTTTACTGAGCTAATTTTTTTTACTGTATCTTAACTGCATCTCAAAGTTTTTGCAACCACTTAAGCATGGTTCAAAAAACTTTCCATAATTCGATGATTACAAAACCTGTGTTTCTTGGGTATTTGTTAAGACAAAAACATATGAAATTGTAAAACAACGTTATCATTTAAGTAATAGCACAACTTTAAACGTTGCCCTAAAATAATTAATTAAAGGATACTAATGTATAACCGACTTGGAAAAAGAAGGAGATTATATGTTCGACTTCTATATTTTTGTGTGTTTGCGAATTTCTCCTTGATTTGTAAGCCTATAGTATTTTTTTATTTGACAAAGCGCACTATAGATAGGTTTGGGGCTGATGAAGGAATCCCGAAGGAAGAAATCGAGGAAAATACTATTTTTTTGAGTACCTCCTGTCGATATCATATATCAATCGAAGTTCTCGAAGAATCGGTTTTAATAATCCTAAATTATATAGTAAGTAAACTGTTTCCAGTATCTGTTAGTCAAGTATGCTTTTTTAATGTATGCTAATCAAGTATGCTAGCTGCTTTTTTTAAAGATAATAATTAAAAAAAAGTATCTTTACGCCCATATCGCCGAAGCGGTAGGCAGAGGTACAACCAAGGCACCCACGACTAGCTGAAGACACTAAGTCCCTCAATGTGATAGGTGGCAAGCCTATCGCCAACCGGGCACATTTCCAATCCCGACCAACATTTTTTTTAATTAGAAAATTGGAAAAAATCCAATTCACTTTTTGTTGACCGACACGGGATTCGAACCCGGGACCTCATGCAGTCAAGTCCAACACCCGGACCGCTAGACCACAGAGGCGAAGATAATAATAATTTTTAAAATAAGAAAATAACAGTGTGATTACAATGTTTAATAAATTATTAGGTAATTAAAAATGTTTTTTAATCACATTATAATTAGGAACCTCCTTTTTTGGTAATCTTTTTTGGCAGGTGATAAACAAGCGTAGCTATTTCTTTAGTCTCTTTTTCATCAAGTCTGGATCTGATAATAGAATCCCAGGGAAATTAGGAACATTTTTGTGTACTTGGATGACTTAGTGGCGAAATTAAGGTTTTAACCGAGTTCAAAAAAACGAGGAGGTTCTCAATCCGGCTGGTTTATTTTTTTATGTATGTACACCGATTTCCCCGTGGTTTCTGAATCAATTTACGTAATTATTTTTTTGTATGATGCGGAATAGTTTCGAATTGGTCCCATGAAAATTTGATTCAGATAGGCCTATTAGTTTTCCGTTTACGAGAATTTTTACCTATTTTCACCTATCCTGGTGTTTATTTATATTAACAATTTCGTCAAGGAGACTTGATTAAAACCTTACCTGAATAATAAAACAAACAAAAATAATGATTTCGAGTTGACAACATGTATCCGCAAAACTCGGATTGTCGAGTATTTTGTTAAATTCTAAATGTGTTGACAGACGAATCACAGTCGCCATCTTGGGTGGTTAATAATCGTTCCGTTTTATACTAGCTCTTAGATACGCCTCGCATTTAACACATGTCTTGCGTCGTGCTGTAAAAGTACTATAAATGTGTAAAATGAAACGTCTTGCCGGAAATATTGAGTGAATGTGTGAAACGAAACGTCTTGCCGGAATTATTGAGTGAATGTTATCAAAATCACAGAATATATAATAGTACTAAAGTTCAAATGTATTTTAAAGTTCTAATCTATTTTTCTACATATATCGTCGGCGCTAGCTAAAACTTTCAAAAATGCATATTTTTCTTTAGTTATTAACGTTTCGCGAAAATATTGTTTTTGACACTTTTTGATGATATACTCTTTGTTCTGGAATTGGCCGATTGTAATAGCAGTAAAAAAAAATACTAACCATAACCATATAACTGGAAAAATTAGTTCAAATTTCATTTAGTTTAGCACGGTGATCACAGCTTTGACAGCTGCAGTATTTTATCCTTTTCTAGAAAGTTTGGTATCAGCCAAATTTCCCGATTGTTGTTATTAAAATAAATCATATCAGCAATAAACTAAAAAGTATTAAATAAAAATAAATACGTTTTAGGCTTGAAGTCGGTGTTTATTAACGTAGTTATATTTATTGTAGTTTCAGTGCACTTAATTTATTATAACACGTGACTACAATTTTTTTTTATGTTATAGGAAGGCAAACAAGCAGACGGATTTCCTGATGGTAAGAAATTCACGCCGCCTAGAGTCATCAAAGATGGTAATGGTGCGTTGCCAACCTGAAGTCAGGATGTTAGGCCTCGAGCAAAGATAAGTTTACCGGCTACCTTACCCTCCGAACCGGAACATGTCATGACGTTATGGCGGCAGGAATAGGTAAGGCGGTGGTACCAATCCAGGCGAGTTGCTGCGAAACTCTACCACCTAGTCAGATATAACGGTGTTAGTGATGATATGCTCGCCTTTTACGAGCTGCCTGGCAAGAAAGGCAGATGGTCTATTCTGCAAAGGAACCCGGACCAACACGGGGAAAACAATGAGATAAAATAGTATTTTAAGCAACAAAATATATAAAAGACGGTTTTGGGTGAGATATCAAAATTGCAAATGCTTACCGTTAGAGTGGTAACGCGGAACCCCACAGAACATAAAATAAGGTATAATGAAATAAGCATTATGGAGATGAGAGCTGCGCGGCTCCTGGTCGTCGAATATTTTTACATACTCTGTGTAAAAATATTTCTTATTTGTTTTCATAAACAAATTAAATTATTTACATTTTTCTAACACTAACTCTCGTCTGTGGTATTGCTCGCGAGACTTATAATTCTTTAATGACAGTTCCGCTTTAACTTTTTTTACTTAATAACACAGCTAACAGGCACATTTCTTGCCCGATCGTAATCGAAAATAAAAAGTCAAAAAGTCAAAAGCTATTTATTTTGTGGCTTTAAGTGTTACACTGATGATATATCTTCCAAAATATTGGTATCTAAGGGCCAAAGCACATAACCGCGTTGGGACGCCGCGCCGCTAAAATCATAGGTTTGCGTTGCGGCGTTGGGCAACCTAGACGTGTCTCTGCCATAGACTATCGTGAAAAACTTGTTGCTTATTTATTATTAAAAGATTTATAATGATTAAATAGTAGTGGGCTGCTACAATCGGCTACTGCCGATTCTAGCGGCGCGACGCCGCAACGCGTTTATGTGTTTCGGCCGTAAAATCTGCCAAGTAGGCGTACATATTTATTATACAAATTTAGTTGCGGGTACTTATAATTTTTGATTATTTCTTAAAAACAATGTTACATAGGTTTATGCCACACTATACGTCCCTAACAAAATAATTATTAACGTTGAATATAAGCACATAATGTGACACGTGTACATTACATTTGCCTTTCTAGCTGCTATATTTCTATCCTATTAATACGACGCCGACTAGTCGGCCTAGCCGATAATGGGTTCGGGGATTTCCGTGATGTTTCGCGCGCAATCGTTCGCAAAAAAGTAACCTGGTCATGTCAAAAAAGGTTGATATTTTAATTTGTTTAGGTCACAAACAGTTTTTATTTTTTTTAATTTAAAATTCATGACAGCTAGACTAATGGTACACTTAACAATTAAAGTTTTCCTTATTTTATTAATATTTCATACAGTACGTACTATTACTATCACTATTCGCTGACTAGTCGCCGATTAGAAAAGTGGCCAAATAGTCGGCTTTACCGACTAGTCGGTACATCCCTAGTAAATAAACTAGCTACATTATACGATTATCATATTTAAGCTATACTATTTCTTTATTTCAATATAAATAAATTTGAATCCTATGTCCAAGTTAAGTTTAAATTAAAAAAATATGTCATCAATAAATCACATAAATTCCGTAATGTCAAATTTCTTATTTAAATATAATTATTAACTAAATTATCGTCTCATGTTTAGTTAAAAACCTAAAAAATTAACAACTAAACAATACTAAAACAGACAAAAAATAAAACATTATGAACTCATCAAAAGATTTTCACGTGTTTTCTTATTCTAATTTCAAATCGTGGCTAAAATATACATTTAAATAGTAATGACTTTAATTTTTTAAAAACTTATGAGTTTTTTTAATTGAGCTACCTCTTTAATGTTGTGAATAGAAGAGGACAGTTTGTTGTCTGTGTCATATTTATAACATTTCTTTAAAAAAAACAGTGTTGTAAGTCAGCAAGTCAATGTTTCTAGTTGCGATGGTCCTGTACGATATTCATAAAGTTCTGAATTATTTTTTTGTATAAATAGTGCACAAATATAAATTCATGAAAGAGTAAGAATACCGAGGTTTATAGCTCTCAGTCTGATCTGTTCCAATATTTAAGCGTGAACATCCTTTTTGTGCCTGAAATACTAATTCCCTGTATGAAGATTTGCTTTAAATTATGATTCAGGGTCTTAGAATTGAAGCAACAAATCCGTATTATACTGTTACGATCGCTGCTTTGCTAACAATTTTTGAGAGCATCCGGAGTGTAAAAGAGAATTTGTTAATTTAGGAACATATATTGTCCGTATGTTTTGCTCTGTGTTCTATTATCGCCTCTGTGGTCTAGTGGTTCAAAAAAGGAAAATTGGGTTTTTCCAATTCTCTAATAAAAAAAATGTTGCTCGGGATAGGATATGTGCCCGGTTGGCTTGCCACCTATCACATTGTGGGACTTAGTATCTTCGGCTAATCGTGGGTGCCCTGGTTGTGCCTCTGCCTACCTCTTCGGGGATATGGGCGTGAAGATACGTATGTTTTGCTATCTATCTGTATTTGTTAGTTTGCTATCTATCTGTGTTCCTAAAAAATATTACTAATTTGTTCTAATAGAGGCCTATAGACACCATAATGTTGTACATGCGTCACTGTCGCGTGGTTAAGTTCAGCTAGTTGTACAAGTCTACTTAACTTGCCTTTCGGACTAGAACATAGCACTGTCATGGCAGGAATAGGTAAGGCGATGGATATGGAAATATTACAGTACGGCACTTTTCCACCATTCAGCAGTGGCCTTCTGATGACGAACCATTTCAACTTTGCTCGCTTCCCACTTGCTGCCTGGGAGGAAGGGGGTGGTCTATTATACACAGTAGACCTTAAACGATTTTTAAATAATTTTGAATAAAAATAGTTCTTATTTGTAACTGTACTCTTGTTTCGTACTTTCAAATTAAAAAAGAAAACAATCTAAATGGGTCCACAGTTATGTCTTTAATACGGAAACAAACAAACTACATTACAAACTAGGATTTGCAAAGACAGAATGTAACTAATCTGATTATAGTAATCGCCTCTGTGGTCAAACGGTCCCGTGCTGGACTTCTTGATTTCATCCTCAGGTCGGGCAACTAAATTATTCTTTTAGCATGTGTTTTTAAAATTTTCAATATTAAAAATAACGTTGCTCGGTTGGCGATCACTTTGTGGGACTTGATGTCTACGGCTAGTCGTGGGTGCCCTAGTTGTACCTCTGCGTACCTATGTTTTTTAAATATTTTTTGTATACTACGCGATTAGTCTGCTAATAGCGAACCGATTTTGATGGTTCTTTATATTGCCGTCATCATTATGGATATAAAGGAAGTCGTCAACTCTAGTAGGATGTTAATAGAATATAAGTGGGTTCATCTCAGAATTATTAGTTATCTTGCAAAAAAATAATTGTCAAATCCCGACGTGGTTTGATATAATGGGAGATATGTTATGTTTGGATGGATGGTAGATTTGTTGAAATGATTGGAGTCAATGTTTTACAATTTTAATTCTCTGAGTTAACGATAAATTGTAAGAGTTATTAAATATTTGGTTTTTGTTTAATTATTCTATACCTTACGATAAACACATAGACGTAATCATTACACGAGTAATGGTTACTTAGAATATCTAAAAATTTATATGTTTTATTAAAAAATACAGACTAAATTACCTACTTCAAAGACAAAATTTATATTACCGTACTGACTACGTAGTACTTAAGTCTGTATTTATTATTATCACATAATATTTGTAGCTGTTGTAATAAATTTAATATACATGCAATTTTTTTATTACTGAAGTCATAATGAATATTATTTTATTGATCATTTTTATTTAGGGATTTTCCCTTTTTCGTTTGGTTATTTTAGTAATAAATACCTCTTCGCGAGTTAAGAGATAAGCCTACACGCCTAACCTCGCCAATAATTGACGGGGCTTGGGTTTGATTCTCGAAAGGATCAGGCCTTAATAACATTCTGGGTCTGGGTGTTAACTAATTTATTTTGATTAAGTATATAGCCATGTGCATTAGTTTAGTTGACTTACAACCTGTAGAGTAAAATATGGTTAAATATTGTTGTTTTTAATTTTTATTAATTTAAATACAAATTTAGTTTAAAAAGTATTTAAAATAGAATAATCCTAAAATATTCGAGTGCTCTGTTGACTACTGTTCTGGGTGATATGGAGATACACATGACGAAGATGTTGCGGAGATTCATCCATTGCGGCGTCCCGCAAGAAACTGAGAGATGAGCGAGTGGGCGTGACGTCCCGGTAGGCGGGGCCGCCGCCCACCGCTAGGTCCCGCCCAGAGCACCAGCCCGCCCTGTGCTAACTAAAAATGTGACAGGTGGGAGGCGCCTGCTGAAGTATCGTTATGGACACTTTATCAAGTAATTTGTTAACTTGAATGCCAATTTAAAATTTATTCCCTGAAACTTAGATTAACATATTCGTTAAAAGATTTTCATGCAAAAATAATGTATTAACATTAAGTGTCACTAGTACCGTGACTTCTGACTGCTGGAGATCTGCGATGATAATATTATGTTATCTGCCATATAATGTGTCATAATTTCGTGTTTAGGTTTTAAGACTAATCTACCTGGTATATACCTGGTATATATATATATATATCTACCTGGTATATGGTATATACAAGACTGGTTATTCAAAAGATACTTATAATCTTAGTCCTTTGTTACAAAGAACCATTAATATTTTGATGTTTATAGACAGAAAAAAAAGAGAACCACGTATTGGTCTATGGAACATTACTTCAGCCGATAGAGTTTATCCTGTCCTATGTATGGATACTGTTTTTTCTTTCACGTAAAGCATTCATATAAAAAAATTAACGGCTTGCACTGCGGGAGTGGCGACAGAAAGTGTTAACTTTAATATGAACGTTGGGCATTGATATTATGGTATGGTTCGGGAATATTTTGCTTTAATTATCAGTAAAAAAGTGCTATCATTTACGTAATATGAAAATTCATTTAATTCATTTTATTAGAGAGCAAAAAAAAACATATCGCGTCCAATTTATATATACAGATAAGCTTAAGGTATCTGTGAGCTAGCTTAAAGATATACCGGCTGGTGAAACGAAAATCACGGCATAAAATACGAAGACAACTTAAGGTGGTTATACTCTCCATTTCTCTCCCATCGTCTTACGAATTTTCGATCAGGTTACGCGAGCGGACGCGAGTTTAACTTCTTTCAACTATCACAAAAAGTGCAAAGCGCCGTTAAATAAGTATTTACTTTAATAATTTAAAGGCAGTAAAACTGCAAAAAAGCGACTACGATTACAATAAGTATGTCACCTAGGTAAAGGATTTTTTAATTTTCCTGCGATTCTATCATGAGATCCATACTTGGTAGCATTTGGAATACTATGAAAGTACGCTCTTTAAATAAAAGAATTTCGGAAATTACGAAGAAAACGAGTAACATACATTAAAATATATAGCCTCCTTCTTCTTAGTCGGTTAAAAACTAATAAAAATCACTAACTTATCAATAAAGAATCAGCAAATTACGTTAATTCGTTCACTTTGGTGTGATGATGACCAAGATTTGTTGTCCTGTCTTTTTCTTTCTTTGTTTAGGTTTTGGCATTCACGTTAGTATTTTGCCATTAGTCAAGTAGAAATTTGCATCAAATTTTATATCAATTTTAAACAATTATAATTAGTCATCAGTCATAAGTCGTCAGGAAGTCATGTCAGGCTCTTGGTTAAAGCAGTGGCCTGGTTACTCAAGCTCATGTAATGAGATTTGGCGGCAACGAGGAAATACACGATACGCTAATTTCTTCATGATTATTTCATTTGTGCTCTTTCACTGAACAAATTTGTACAAAATGCCACCAAAATTGACTAATTTCACTCAATATCAATACGAAATTAAATAATTAAGAAAAAACTTCGACCATCTTTTCTCTCGATGGCGCCAAAACTCTGTTGTCCTGTCTGCAATAAAACAAAATTAAGATTTTTGGCCACTAATGCCGTGACAACTAATGATACGATTCTAAGTGTAAGGAATCAAGTTCTACAATGCTTTTATTTGATGCAATCATTTTATGTTCTTGGCGATATCACATTAGTGTAATTAATTATTTTTCGCAAACGATTTAACAAGTGAATATTGAAATGG
>NJDC01004802.1:126249-137445 GCA_002245475.1 Calephelis virginiensis
TCGTTTTGAGGAAGTACTTCTGGGTTCATTATTTTAGCTAGCTAATCCTGTGCTAGTTTTAAGATATGTAATTAGCTGAGATCATTACTAAAAAATAAATTATTTAGAGTGTTATTATTGGGAAAGTTCGTGAGTGATTTCGATATAGTTAGTAGGTAAACAAAAACAAAATAAATATTTGTTGAGACAAATTAAATTGTGACAAATAACAATATACAAACTAAAACTTTTTGCAAAAACTGTAAATTTAAGCAAATATCGTTTCTTACTTTTAAGATTTTCTCTGTATGTTATGGCGACATGAATAAAGATATACTTCTATGTTAAACACTCAGTCATTAAAAGAAATCGAAGTTATAACATTTGATATTCGGAAATCGTCACTTATATTTTTTATGTGTAAAGAAAGCAAACAAACAAGCAGCTTTCCTGATCATAAAAGACAACCATGGCCTTTATATTTATAGGTTTTATTTTAATTTGCAAGCCTATCAACAACCCTGCTTTAGGCCAGAACATGACACTGCATTATGGCAGCAGAAATAACTATGGTATTTGGTCCATTGCAAGCAAGTTGCTGGACAGAATTCTACAACCACAGTCTACAAGCTGCAAAGCACGAAGGCAGTTAGTTAGTATAGTTTCGAAAAAAATATGTTCTGGTATTATTCTTTTCTTTATCGCGCCTCATAACAAACTTCTATTTTTACTGTTTGTAGAAAAATGTATTAAAAACCTTGCAACTAAACTTCAAAAGTTTACGAGAATATTAATTAAAAAATTTAGCTCAACATTTTTAATTTGCGAAATACATTATTTTAAGGCATACTATTTTAAAAGCGTCTCGAAATGTCGAAGAAAAAGTTTAGTCATTCTAAAGAGTTATCAAAGCATAACGGAGATGGAACATCCGAGGAATGTCTTTGAGAAAATTGCTACCATAGACAAGCGTCGCATACTTCACCGGCAATGTGGGGCGTCGGTAAGTATTTAGCTGCTTCAAGTAATCTGTTTAATTAAAGGTACGTCGATTATTCTGTTTATATCAGACGGATGAGCATACATTTTTTGTTTGTGCTATGTACGACATTTGTTTCATGTTGATCGTTTTAAGGACTTTGATGTTTAGAATGTTGCAACCCATAGACGAAGCAGGTACAGAATGTAAGTCTTTTCTTTCTTTCTTTAGGTTTTGGCCTTCACGTTAGTATTTTGCCATAAGTCAAGTAGACATTTGCATCAAATTTTATATCAATTTTAAGCAATTATAATTAGTCATCAGTCATAAGTCGTCAGTAAGTCATGTCAGGCTCTTGGGTAAAGCGGTGGCCTCATTACTCAAGCTCATGTAATGAGATTTGGCGCAATGAGGAAATATACGATACGCTAATTTCTTCATGATTATTTACATACATTGTTCAAAATTGTACAAAATTCCACCAAAACTGACTAATCTCAATATCAACACTAAATTCAATAATTATGAAAAAACGTCGACCATTTTTTTATCTCGATGGCGCCAAAACTTTAGATTGTAACTATGTAATTAAAAGTAATCAGTGTATATTATTGTGTAACTATTAAGCATGCAAACCAAAAGTTACAGTAAAAGATCCACATCGTAAATTTCATTTTATGACTTTTGTTCGCATCATACTTCTTTAAAAAAATAAACCTAATTACAATACAATGTATAATATATTAATTGCATCTGTCGTTCTTTTAACAGTGCATGAATTTTCTCAATTTTGTCTCTCTTTTTTCATTTTTATTTCTTTAATAACAATAAAAGTTAACCCCAACTTCCAATTTTTAACAGAGACAGATGCCAACGCTAGACAATATTACTACAGAACTATAAGAAATTAAAATTATTTTTAAAGTAACATTAAACCAAATACCTTTACAACAGTCTTTAACCTACTAGTTAGGTTGGATTTCAGTACCTATTAGAAATTATGTTTTTTTGTAGTTTTGTTTTTGTTAAATCTTTTAAGTTATTGAAAGTGCGTCAAAAGCTGTCATAAATATTCAGTTACGTGTACTTTATTTACTTTATACATACTTATCCCATTAATATTGTATATTTTATGTCTGAAGTTGACAGCGGAACAACTTGCCTCAAAGAAGGAACAACCAACCCCTTCGTGGGGCGAGTTGCTTCTTGTTGACTTTCAACAGAAAAAATATCTTGACCCTTATTACATCACAATTATTTATAATTTTACCTAACAACTAAAAAATAGAATAGTTTCTGCTTCTTTCTATAAAGGAATCATGAATTACAGTCTGTCCATTTCAGTAATATTGTGCCTTACTATAAAATCGGAACTTTGAACCCCGCTCTTAATTTTTGTGCAAGTAGATGATTTACTTAATGAAAAATTAAAGTTGTTTTTTTTTAGTTTCACTGCGCTGAAATTAATGGTTAACTAAATGTATTAAAACTAAAATGGTTAAACTTATGATCGTTTATGTACAGCTTGTCATCGGCACTTGATAGAATTCCTTTCTAGATTTGATTTATTGATATCACTTTTTTTTTATGATATTGGAAGGCAAACAAGCAGACGGATTTCCTGATGTTAAGAAATTCACGCCGCCTAGAGACACCAAAGGTGGTAATGGTGCGTTGCCAACCTGAGGCCGGGATGTTAGGCCTCGAGCAAAAGTAAGTTTACCGGCTACCTTACCCTCCGAACCGGAACACGTCATGACGTTATGGCAGCAGGAATAGGTAAGGCGGTGGTACCAATCCGGACGAGTCGCTGCTAAACTCTACCACCTAGTCAGATGTCACGGTGTTAATGACGGTGAATACTCGCCTTTTACGAGCTGCCTGGCAAGGAAGGCAGATGGTCTATTCTACAAAGGAGCCCGGACCAACACAGGGAAAACTTACTTATACTTTAAGTATTGTTTCAGCCAACAGGTTGCAATATTTAAGGTGCTATACGTCTCAAATATTGCGAATTCTCCTCACTAATATCCAAAACTAGATCTTTGAGAACGGATAATTAACAATAACTGTTTATGTGTGCTTATAGCTTACGAAATGCTTTAGGTAAGTTTGAAAACCAAAAAATGACTCGATAAATTTGGCTCAAGAGAAAAAAATGTGAACTTTCACAAAAAACACACTTTCTCGTCTTTAGAAAGAAGTGCTTAGTTACATTAGTTTTTACAGGAAAAAAGAGATATGTTTGCACAAAAAATTGGGTAATCCCTATAATTAATCTGTTGAGTTAAGAATTAGTTCAGTTATTTTTCTAAAATTGTTTTTTTTAAATAACAATATATTATTATCAGAATATTTTTATTTTAGCACTTGCCCTGTGTTTGGGTTAAATTTCTTTAAATTTTATAGATATCACTATATCCGCTGCACATTCAAATAATATAATATAAGATATTTTAATTTTTTAAAAAACATCGGTTTGAGAAAAACTGAGCTCATACTTGATACAAAGGGTTTATTGGGATTTGCAAATATTTTACTATTTTTGTGAAATCCTTATTTTGTCTCTTATTCTGTCTTATCGCCTCTGTGGTCTAGCGGTCCGGGTGTTGGACTTGACTGCATGAGGTCCTGGGTTCGAATCCCGGGTCGGCCAACATAAAGAAAATTGGATTTTTCCAATTTTCTAAATAAAAAAAAAAATTGGTCGGGATTGGAAATGTGCCCGGTTGGCGACAGGCTTGTCACCTATCACATTGTGGGACTTAGTGTCTTCGGCTAGTCGTGGGTGCCTTGGTTGTACCTCTGCCTACTTCTTCGGGGATATGGGCGTGAAGATACTTTTTTTTTCTTTTCCTTATTTTGTCACAATTGCGAACAAACTAACGGATTCACTGATGGTTCGTTCTATGGATCGAACCAAACCAAATGTAGAAAGTTACATACTACAGCTGCTGTGGCGCTATCTTGTAAATGAGATATCTAAGGACAGTCATGCAAGCCTACCGATTACGCACTACTTTGTGCATTGATGCTATGGCCACACCATGGCGGTCAGAATTAGTATGGCGGTGGTATCAATTCAGACGAATCGTCAAATTTGTATTGCGTCAGTGAAATCATCAGTTCTTGAAGTTTTCTAAAAGTCAGGTTTTAAACTGCAACTAAGAAGCTCCAAGTCATACAGCAGTGATTCTTAACATACTTAAGCTCCAAATAAAGTATCGTGCGCGTTTGGAAGCTGCGACTTAGTGTTCACAGTTTTAATCGTTATTTCTTTTCGTTTCCAGATTTCGGACATTCTTACCGCCAAAACGACAATATTAGCCATTGGTATATTCTAGTTTTCAGAGTAGGATGCTTAACTGAGGGTAGAGTGCTGTGCAGCAGCAAGCCCGTAGGGATCCATTGCGATACGCATGCCGCCATAATGACTATGTCATGCTCAGGTACTTAGGTTAGCGTAGCCAGTAGACTTGCACAATAGGCCTTCCATCCCAGCGTCACAATAGCTACGCATCTGTAACATCTATGGTGTCTATAGTCCAAGGTTGTTTCATACCAAAAGGAGACCCGTGTTCTTGTTCTCTGACCTCTAAAATAAAAAGGGTAGCCATTAGCATTGCAGTGGTCTATAAAAAAATTAAAACTATTTTTCGATTGATTTCATCCTTTTCAAGGCAACCCATATGACAGACTCTTACTTAAAATGCTTAATTTTTTCAGGTCGTCTGGTATTAAATTTTTCTCGAAATGCTTATCTCGTTGTCACTCTCTGGTATGACTAATTGCTATTAGAATACACCATCCACCTTATGTCAAACATCAAATTTCTGCTAAATCAGATGACCGGCATGTGTTATCAGTGATTACTCGACTAATTGTGCGTTAATCAGTCGTTAATTACGGAGTGCAGACCACGCGTGACGTCATTATGCAAGCCTAACGTTGTGCAGAATCAGTAATATACTGTCATGTGCTACTTGATCCAATTTGTCACCATGACTACGTGGACATTGACCATATTATACGATATCCTTTTGTAATTGCTTTTGATATTTGATTTAAAGTAATTTATATTTTATCGATGTGTCTGTGTGTAAATTTAAAAGTAAAGTAAAAGTATCTTCACGCCCATATCCCCGAAGAGGTAGGCAGAGGTACAATCAGGGTACCCACGACTAGCCGAAGACACTAAGTCCCACAATGTGATAGGTGGCAAGCCTATCAACAACCGGGCACAAATCCAATCCCGAGCAACTTTTTCATTAGAAAATTGGAAAACCCAATTTTTTTTTGCCCGAGCCGGAATTCGGACCCGGGACCTCATGCAGTCAAGTCCAATAACTGAACCACTAGACCACAGAGGCCATAGCAGAGTTCGTTACTAACTGGATGAGCGGATGAATAGAAGAGACAAGATGTTCCAGACAAGGTATCTGATAATCGATTTCCAACTAGAAGGGCTCGAAAACGTACCTATATATCGTAGTGACCAAAGAAACTGTAATGTTCTTTACATGGATACATGCAGCTTTGCTCGCTAGCATGTTTGAAACTTTGGACATTTCTCAGTTTTTTATTTTATTCTCGGGTAGTTTAAGACCTTCTCTTTTTTATTCTTGCGTGGATTGCTTTTTAATTTGCAAGTTCAAGTGCGATCTTTTTTTCAAACAAATAAGGAGTTTCTTCAGTGAAACATATTTTTAAAAGGAGCAAATCGTTTTTCCATATTATGTTTTATTTTGTTGATCATAAGCGGTTATGTACCTTTTTCGTAATTGGCTGGATTTGCAATGTGTAAAAAAAAGTGTGTGTGTACTTATGTACACGCGTTAGAAGTTATACTTCTTCGGCGTAATAAGATAAAAATCTTTTTAAAAACTAAAATGTTATCTATGGCTAACTTCATAGCTGACTTCATAATGTCGGTTTTTCGTGACGGTGTGCGCGCGCATCGTAAAAATTTACCCTCATCATTTTTTCCTACCGAGCCAAAAGAAGTGAAACTTCAAAAACAAAACTAGAGTTTTTTTTATTTGTACATAATATTCATAATTGTATTGAAGGTGTATTGTAACGATCCAAAAAGTGTGTTTCTTCTTGCAGTTATGGTTGAACAATTGTATAAATTATGCATTGGTCGTCGTCCACGCTTGTAATAAATGGTCATTTGAAGTATCGCAAACTTTAAAAAATACTTTCTACGACATAAAATACTGATTCTGATCAATATTTTATATGATATGGCAATAAAAAAGATAAATTTTAATATTACAAAATACACTATAGTAGGTAAAGTACAAAGGGATACCTTCCTGCCGACCAGCAACATCTTACATCATTTCTGCGCACATATCTGGAGTAGTAGTTATATTATGTCGCGACTTTTTCTTAAAATTATATGTTCTAAGATATTCAATGAAAGGAAATGTTGTCATAGGTTTTTTTAATTTTGAATTAAGGACTTTCGATGAATAACGCGTTTGTTTGGCTAAGGATTGGTGATGTATAAATTATAGCACTTTCGTAAATAAAGTTTGTTTCGTAAATAAAGTAACGTTCTATTAATAACCATAGAAAATGTTGTAGCTAGTTATTCTAAAAAGATAGTTTTCGCTGATTTTTGATAGGACCTTTAAAGGGAAAAAAGTCGGGACAGATGTTTTTTGTGTAGCTTGAACCGTTTACGCAGCTCATGCGATGGATGCTCTTAATGAGGAATATTTTGGGTTTGGCGCCAGATCCTAAGGATTCTGATTATGATTACCTAATATATTTTTTAAATATTATAGTTTCTACGGCCTTTGATATCTGTATGAAGTTTTAATAAAATCCAGCCTTTTAAAGAGGGTGAAAAACAAGGTCTAGGATTTCGTTAGGTAGGTACGTAGTTACCAACGAAGGTAATAAAAGTCCCTTGAAAATTAATAAAGTCTTTTTTGTTTCTAGGTGAACTAACAATTTCAAATATTTTTTTACATTACAGACATTTTTTAGAACTAGAATCAGAATAAAAAAAACTTATTCACTTTGACCTTACAAGTGGTACTTATGCACGTCGGCATTTTTATATACTTACTACCACCGGATCTGACTTGCCGCCACATACCGAGAAGATTAAACGCTTATTTTATTATTAAACGCTATTTCCGTAATGGAGTTTAGTTCAGCGAATTTTCTTTTATACTATACGACACGTTATTATTTTAAAGTAAAATTTGTATTTGAAATTGATTTAAATTTATTTGTCTTTAAAATTTTATTTATTGAGCTGCTGAGGTCACAATTAGAAACGTATTCATTTACAAGTGAATGTTTTAGTCTTCGTACAGATATAATTGTAATTGATTTTTCTCAATATTTTTTCTCAAAATCGTCAATCCCCAAAATTTTTTCCTATGTTGGTCCGGGCTCCTTCGCAGAATAGGCCATCTGCCTTCCTGCCAGGCAGCTTCTAAAGGCGAGCATAGGCTTCACTAACACCGTAACATTTGACTAGGTGGTAGAGTTTCGCAGCGGCTCACCTGGATTGGTACCACCGCCTTACCTATTCCTGCCGCAATAACGTCATGACGTGTTCCAGTTTGGAGAGTAAGGTAGCCGGTAAACTTACTTTTGTTCGAGGCCCAACATCCCGGCCTCAGGTTGGCAATGCACCATTACCACCTTTGGTGTCTCTAGGTGGCGTGAATTTTTTATCATCAGGAAATCCGCCTGCTTGTTTGCTTTCCAGTATGATTTAAAAAAAAACACTTGACCCGTCAATGGCGGGTAATTAGCGAAATGTGACAGTCAATAGATCACTCATTACCGCTTGTTTTCTTTGTAACTGATTGAAATTATTAAATACACCTTGTAAAAATGGAATGGAATGAAAAATTAACTGAAATGAAAAATATTTATTTGCGGAATAAATCTGTTAAAAAGCATTTCGACAAATTCTACTACATTGTGGTGTGCAAATATTTTAATATGTATAATATATAAATAACGTAGTAATGATTATAACTAAATTATATATATTCCTGCATAACATTACTTTAATTTACTTTTAAGTTGCAATTGTATAAGCATTACCATTAGTATTATCATTATTAGGTGCATTATCATTAAGTTATGTTACATCATCTGAAGCAACATGTTGGCTGATATTTTTTATTACGAATGCTGTGCAAGCCTTTATTGGCCTACATACAAACATTTGTGTATTTTTAAGTGTTATCTTGTAATATTGTGTGTGTGTTGCTGTTGGCATGGCGAAAATAAAAGTATTAATTTTATTCTGTTACTACTTAAAAAACTCTTTGTTATTTATATAAAAGGTATACATCTAAAGCTAGCAGTTATAGACTCAAAACTAATAAAAAGGTGAAAAATAACTTAAGAATAGGCAAAGTTACACAAATAAAGAAAAAATTCTATGCACTACCGATCAGATTAAAGAAAACAAAACTAACATGTTTTACATGAACGTAATATGAAGGCTGATTCTGAGAAACAACCCTAAATTTGTGTTTATTTCTGTATGAGGCTTTTATTGAACTATATTTTGGAATATATTATGATACTAGCTGTTGCCCACGTGGTAGCATAGGAACATTGTTACGGGATAAAACTATCATATGTGTTAATTCAAGTTACCTTCTAGTGTGTACCAAATTTCATGAAAATCGATTCAGAAGTTTTTACGTGAAGACATAACAAACAAACCAACAAACCGACAAATTTTCGCATTTATAATATTAATAGGATATTTATTATTTTTTAACACCACTTCGGCTAACAGGAATACACTAATTGTGTATGTGATATGTGTGATGTATGTGTATGTTCTACACTCCATATGGATATAGCAGTAATTTATTAGCGTCGCGTCACATGCGTCATGCGATACCCGCGTCATTTGCGAGGGCCGTCAATCGCGGGTGATTAGCGAGCTGTGATTGCGCATTGATCGCTCGTTACCGCTTGTTTACTCGGAAACTGAACACAATCAACTATTTGTCAAGATTAAATCGATTAATCCTACGCTTTTATCAAACGTTTTATAATTGCTATAATTATAACTTAAAATAAATTGTTGTTATTCGTTAGGCTCTTGTTCTGTAAAATTTAGCCTGAAATTCCATGCTAAATATTGTTGGATTTGTCTTTGTTCTAAATAAAATTATTAATGTTAAAACATTTAACACTTATTACTATTATACTGCGGCGAAACGTTGGGTCCCTGAATGTTTTCTACCGCATCTTTCATGGGGAATGTTCTGAAGAGTTGTTTGTGTTAACTCAAGCCGCTGATTTCCAACTTCGGACTTCGCGACAGAGTTCAAAGTATCATGCCCACCATCTTGATGCGTGGCGATCTACAAATGTGCGATTCAGAAGAAATTTTTTACCTCGCACAACACCTTTGTGGAATCAGTTACCAAGGGCGGTATTCCCAAACAATTATGACTTAGGGACCTTCAAGAAAAGAGCGTACTTATGCCTTAAAGGTCGGAAACGCACCTGTGATACTCCTGGTGTTGCGGATGGGCTGCGGTGATCACTTTCCATCAGGTGACCCACTTACTCGTTGGCCTCCTCTTGTATAAAAAAAAATTTGAAAATTTTAAATAAAACATGTCAGATTTAACAAAGTTCGCTAGTTTCTAGATCACAGCAAGTTTGCCTATAACTATGTCCTATAATAATAACCTAGCAAAAGGCAAAAAGATCCCTTGATAATATTTCTTATAACTGTATGAGCAATCTTAGAGTGAGACCAAGAGAAAGAGAAAAAAAAGTATTATTCTATTGTCTATGATCCTATTATGTGACTGATGTATGTGACAATTCTTTTGTACCGATATATAACCAGTTAACAAACGATTTTTTAAAACAAATATTAGTATCACCTGTGTTGACTTTCATTTAAATATTTATAGAAAACTTATCCGTAAAATGTTTAAAAAATCCATTTATTCTGCCGTCAACTATATGGGAGACATTAACGCCGCCTGAATGAAAACAGTTTTAGTCTGTATATCTTTTAATCCGTTAACCCTGCCAAAATATGAAGTAGTGCTGCCATAAAAAATAGTCATAAAGCCGCGTGTGGATCGGAACGGGCAAATAAACGCTTTGTCGTAAAACTGTCGGATTGAACGGCCAGTTCTGTTGGCCAGCTGCAACTGATCTCTGGAAACAACACACTTCTGAAGCCCTTTTCTTTGTAAAGCGTTTGCTGATAAAATTGTTTAATAAATAAACTGCATTTCATACCTGGGAAAAATGAATCCTGACCTCTCGCTGGCTATCAATTCATATTCAATCACACCTAACACCACATTCACAAGTTTTAAGTTCGATTTCCGATAAGAGCAGGTATCTGTGTGATTAACATTGGTTTCTTTTTGTTGTTTGTTAAATAAAATCCTTCCCCAATATGTTTTTTAATTTTTAGACAGTTCCCTATAATAACATAACCTTTTGTCTCCAAGTACCCTCTCGTAACACTATTAATGCCGATCTTTAACCTTGTTATCAGTTAATCTTTGGAATTCGCTCTCAGTAATAGTCAGGAAAGGAAAGGAAGGAATATCAATATGTTTAAAAATATGGTTGAACGTCACTTTCTTCGTTCAATCTGACTCGGTTAAAGTTAATCTGTTTATTTTTTTTCTTTGTCTTAAAATAATTCTATTGCAATTAATATTTATATGTATTATATTTATTTTTTGTGTGTTAAAAGCACCACCGTGCAAAATTTCTTTAATTATATCTCCTTAATATAAGGTTGCCTGGAAGAGATCGCTAATTTTTTATAGGTATAATATTAAGTTTCTTTAAATGTATTATTTTTTGGTGCACAATAAAGAGTTACACAATACATATCTTCACGCCAAGTCCCTTAAGGGGTAGCCAGAGAGTATCGAGTGCCAGACCTTACGATCCTGACAAACCTGTCTTGCTTCCTTCACATTTATAACCCTTTTCATACAAACACGCCGGTTTCGGAGACTCATGACACCACCCTCGGATAATATCCGATTGATCTGATCGTGAAATGTCAGCCTTGGTCTCCCCGGGTGCCTACATCCATCCACATTCGCATTGTATATCTGTTTTGTCAATCTTTAACCTTTCATTCTTTCCACATGACCGAACCAGCGGAGCATGCCCTTTCGCATTTTAACACTAACACTTTCTTTCAATCCCACTCTTTCTCGGATCTCACTGTTACGAATGCGGTC
>NJDC01004802.1:155004-165091 GCA_002245475.1 Calephelis virginiensis
AATTATAATGATAGCATTATTAATGCTAAATAATTACTGGATCTAATAATCACTACATAGTATAAAATAAGGTCGCTTCCTCTGTCCCTATATCCGTTTGTATGCTTAAATCTTTAAAACTACACAACGGATTTTGATGCGGTTTTTTTAAGAGATAAAGTGATTGAAGAGGAAGATTTATATGTATATTTCATAACCGTGCGAAGCCGGGGCAAGCTGCTCGTTTTAAATAATTGACAATTTGTAGATTTATTTTGCGACAGAAGTATCAGAAACAGATAGATTTCTAACACTAAGTTAACTCGTTTATTCTTTTACATATTAATTGCTATGTTTTTTATAGCAAATTTTATTCTAGTTACGGATTAATTAATTAATTATTAAGTTTTCATATTTTGTACGTTTGTATATAATTTTGCTATTGGCTCTGAACAATTCTGCCGGGTGTGCCTACATCGAAATAAAACGTTCGCAATGTCGTACGTCGACATAGCAATCTTTCTAAGTTCCGTACATCGAGATTATGAACATTCCCAATTTAATACTTCGTTATACAGTACTTTCGAACTCACGTAGTACATCGTACTGATGAACATTATGAATACAGTACGTCGACATTTCAAACTTCGATATTCCGTAGTGCAGTTATACCTTATCCTCAGTTAAGCAGTAAAAGTTATAAGACAAATCAATAAGCAAATTATTTTTTTGCCTGTGAAAAGAATGATATTTGGGGCTGGAACGAGTCTTGCGAATTTTTTATCTTTTCTATCTCTCTGTTTTGCTATCTTTTAATTTCATACATAAATTATTTAAATTTCAATGCGTATATACTAACATACTATTTTATATCCGCTCCGATCCGATCCGGTGGTAGATTTATAATTGTATAGACCCGTCATAGGTGCCTCTTGCAGGTTTCCGTGAAATATAGATAATTTATTATTATTATTAAGTCCAACTAATTTTTTGAATGATTACCACATTATAGTAGAGTGAGAGTATCTTTACGCCCATATCCCCAAAGAGATAGGCAGAGGCACAACCAGGCCACCCACGATTAGCCGAAGACACTTAGTAATAGGTGGCAAGCCTATTGCCAACCGGGCACGTAATCAATCCCGAGCAACACTTTTTTATTAGAAAATTGGACAAACCACATTTTTTGTTGTCAGACCTGGGAATCGAACCCGGGACCTCAAGAAGTCAAGTCCGACGCCGGACCGCTAGATCACAGATCCGATTAACACATTATAAAAGTCCCTGTGGCTCTACAAGGCATCTTGATATTTTCATTATTATTGCGTTGAAAATTATATTAACCACGTTGACAAAAGCCACTTAGAAGACGTGTAAGCAATTGGGAGAAGCCGCCAAAACACGTAGCTCGTTCATTTGAGTCGTTACAGTCCCACCAGTCTTCTGTGACACCTACAAACTCAACAAGACGCAGGAATTATAGGAGCGAGAAAGTAAACGGAACATTAGTAGGGTTCTTTTTAAATTGGACCTCTAATGTGTGTCTGAGCAAGTCGTTCTGACGTCGCCACATCAGCGGTTCAGATACGATCCTTTCGTTCATTTGTGTCTGATATCATGTTATTTTACGGGCTCATTTAAAACAGTTTATTAGATTTTCTTGTTGTAAACAGGAAGATGGTTTCACATTTACAATTTTTTTTTCTTATGAAACGGTGACAAAACTGCTTTTTATCTCCTGGCAATAATTTACTTGCAAAAATGATGATGTGTTACAAAAGTTATTAATTAAACTTGATCATTATCATAATAACCTGCATGACTTCAGTGCTATTTACGATTTTTTTATGATATTGGAAGGCAAACAAGCAGATGGATTTCCTGATGGTAAGAAATTCACGCCGCCTTGAGACCCCGTAGTTTTTTTCTTCTTCTTTTTCTTTTATGGTGAGCCCGTAGTTGGTAATGGTGCGAAACTCTACTACTTAGTCAGATGTCATGTCATTGAAATTCTGCTTTTTTAAATTTACTTGAAATTGCGGCTGCTGTTGAATCCTGAAATAAGTAAGTCAATATTAATTTATTTTTAGTATAGTAAATAAATAAATTCATAATGATAATACATATATTTTTAATTTTTTTCTTTATTCCTAACGTCTTCATTTATTTGTACTGGAGTATTTGTAACAATAGTTATTTTTTTTTAATTACATGCAAAGTCATAGATTAGATACGAAATTAAAGTTGCATGACTGACATGACCTTTGTGCTGATTATATATATCAGTTGCCAATTCAAAATGGAAAAGTGTACATCGAATGACGTTATTTGTGTTTGCTATCTCTGTTGTATTTCTGTTGGTCACTGGAGATAGCAAAAATATAAAACACTTAATTTGACAGCTATTGGATGTACACTTTTCTATTTTAGTTGGCAACTGAAATACATAATCGGCCCCCAAGACGACACAGTATAGGCAGATGAAGTCAGTCCTTGTCTACCTATTACCTCTGTTCAATAACATTGTAATGGATTTTAGCTGGCTTACAAAAGTAATATGTAAACGTATTTAACTATTTGAGTTCGTCAACTGCCTAAAATATTTTTATCCGTTTGATTGATTTTTATATTATACAGGTATTGACTGGTTTGTATAAAAAAACACAAGTGTTTATGAACAAGTGTAGTGCTGTTATGAAATGAAATAATTCGGATTTTTTCCAGGGTCGGACAAAAAAAAATTAGAAACTGTATATTTTCAATTTTCTAATAAAAATAATGTTGCCCGGGATTGGGTATGTGCCCGGTTGGTGATAGGCTTGCCACGTATCACATTGTGGGACTTAGTGTCTTCGGCTAATCGAGGGTGCCCTGGTTGTGTCTATGTCTACCCCTTCGGGGATATAGGCGTGAAGATATTATTTTTCTACCTTCGATCCACTCCAGTCAACTCGAAACGCATTTTTTTATTTTTTATTAAAAAAACTGCCCATACGTTGTGGGCTAATCGCAAGTTTCCTGGTAGTATCTTTGTCTACCTTATTCGGATACTGGCATGAAGATATTTTTTTTTTTTATCAAATGATAGACGAATTATAATATACTAGTCGATACTAATATTAAGAAATGATTCGGCTAACTTCATATCGCTTGTATTGACATTAACAGTTACGAACAGTTTGTATAGTTTGAAGCATTGTGTTAACCATTTCCCCTGCAATGTTCCCAGTTTATCTCTTCATAATAACCTTTTCACAATAACTCACACAACGAACAAAGAATTAGCAAAATTTGTCCATCCACTCGATCCTGATGTCCACACGCCATCATTCAGTACTCTCGCACTAACAAGAAGCGTATTCCTTTCCGTTGCCAAACAAACCATCGTGAACATAGGAATAAGCATTCCACTATGACAACAAAAGTAAACCCCCGAAGGGGAACGGGAGCTCCACCCCGCCCCTCCCGCGCGAGTGCCAACCAAATAATGCACCCCCCGAATGACCCACAACCCGGGCCCCAGATCATAATTGAATTAACAATTACGATCCAGAATTATCTCTTTGCCATCCTATGATAGGGAGAGACCTATTACCAGTGGCGACCTCCGTACCAGACAGCGGTCGGAACACTGCAAGGCGTTCACAAAGAATGCCTCACGAAGCATGCTCGCTTTGACTTATATAGCCGTAGCAGCCGATAAACAAGCTGATAAGTCAACACCTGCAAGCGCACCTGCTACTGCACGTGGTGTTTACTTGAAGCCTTTGAATGCCAATCTACTCGTATATTGCGCTAGTTGCTACATCAACTATACTAATAACCACAGTATTTAAGCCACGCATACAACCTTGCGACATATATATGAATATAGATCATGACTAGAGGACTTGTTATCAGTCAAGTACAAGTACAGTATTTAAATTATGCGCTTCGGCTATATTCGTCAAGCTTCGGAAACCCCAATGTATTTTAAAGATATCTATAAATAGAGTTGTTATTACATAATTAATCATTTCGCTTAAATTTAGATTAGGTCAGCCAATTTAAAAATAAAAGTATAAAGTGTAAAAAAAGTAAAAAGTGTAAAGCCAAAGCGCATAATTTAAATAATAGTACTGTAATTGACATGAATTTGAAATTTATAAACTGCTTGAAACCAAAATATTTTAAAGGATACTAATTATATCATATATACCGACCAATATATTGTATAGGATTATTTCTTTTCACAAAATTCATTTCCACACATATTTAACCCTTAACAAATCTTGGTTAACTGGTTGGTCGAAGAGAATAGAGTTTTAAGAAATTCAAATAAACAATGCAGCTCAGTGCTTTGTACTCAATTTAGGAACAGAAAAGACGTGGAGCCAGTCACCGAATCCGCCCGCCCAAGTCGTGTTCCCGTCCACGATATTTTAAAATAAACGACTCTTTTATATTCTTAGCATATTTTTTTAAAAAGTTGACGGCGCGTCCCTCTCGCTTTAGTATGCGTCCTTAAACACCCCTTACATGAATAATTAGATGTTTTGAGGATTTATCCTCAGCGTTATCTGTAGAACACGCGTTCTAAATTTGCAAAGTCATTCTTTTTGCCTTATTGAGGATAATACATCTAAGCTTCGTAGCGATTCTGATTAATGTCTTTGAGTAAAGTCAACGAAACTTTTTAAAGATAACAGAGAAAAATAATGAGGCATGATTCCGTGAAATTTGTTTTTCGCAAGTTTAACCCTTGTTTTGGAATAGCGAATTTTTGAAATATTTTTATTTTTTCTTCACGCCCATTTCCCGAAGAGGTAGGCAGAGGTACAACCAAGGCACCCACGACTAGCCGAAGATACTAAGTCCCACAATGTCATTTTCTAAACTCCATCATCTCATTTTTTAAACTCCTATTCACTTATAACGTAAATAGTATTTTCCACACTTTCACTTGCTAAAAATCTTTTTGTAATTATTTAATTACCGTTCGCTACTATTATTTCATACGAGGATGGTGTCAAGAGTCTTCGAAACCGGGGTGTTTGTTTGCAAGAATCGTGAAGTTTGGCAATCGCTCTGCCTGCTTAGTAAAGGAGTTGGCGTGAAGATATAAGGGCTTACGTATATTATTAATTGATTTCCACCTTCGGACATCGCGTCAGAGCTTAAGGTATCATGCCCATCACCTTGATGCGTGGCGATCTACAACTGTGCTCTTCCACAGACATTACTTACCCCGCATAACACCTTAGTTACCGAGGGCGGTATTCCCAAGCGATTATGACTTAAGAACCTTCAAGAAAAGAACGTACTCATTCCTTAAAGGTCGGCAACGCTTGCGGAGGTAATCACTTTTCATTAGGTGGCACACTTGTTCGTTTGCCTCCTTTTCTATAAAAAAAATTAAATCCACTTTTTGTCTAATTATATTAAAAAAGTCCTAATGTACACTATCAAGCTCTAAAAATACTTATGAAGATTAAAATAGACTTATTTTTAATAAATACTATGTAGACTTGATGCATCAAGTTATAAAAATTAAATTAAATTCTTCTTTCAAACGCTTGTTGCGCTGTCAGAATATTTTATGCCAAAACGTCATTTTAATTAGAGGCAACATATTATTGTAATAGTTATTTTGTACAAAAATGCGTATTGCTTTCATATTCTTATTTTGCGTTGGTAAGTGTTTCGAATTTTGTGGAAGCAAAAATTTAATAAAAAACAAGGTTTTGAAAAAACCTGGTCTAAGCCAAACACCATGACGTGTTCCAGTTTGGAGGGTAAGGTAGCCGGTAAACTTACTTTTGCTCGAGGCCTAACATCCCAACCTCAGGTTGGCAACGCACCATTACCACCTTTGGTGTCTCTAGGCGGCGTGAATTTCTTAATATCAGGAAATCCGTCTGCTTGTTTGCCTTCCAATATCATAAAAAAAAAACACGTAGTAACTAATATTTCGTCGGCTTATTGCGAAAAGTAGTTATGTGACATATTCATGATTCTCAGATAAACGTTAATTTAGTTCGGATTAGTTAGTGGTTATGTCGATTTGCCCATATTATCCTATATAGCAAACTGCGTAACGCTTAAAGTAAATTAATTCGAAATTAGTGAGTTTTGCATTTTGTAGAATATGTCAAAATGAATCCATGCATGAAAAAAACATATTTTGTGATTTTTTGCAGTTGATTTGCTCTTGCAATAAGCCAACGATTTTGTCATCAAATAGTTCTTTAAAATGCCATTTCAATTTCTAGTTAGTTAACTACGTGCTAGGATATTTGTTTACATGTAAAACGAAATACCACGTCTTCTGCAGAGAATTCGGAAAGTTATCAAAATTTAGTACATAACAATTTCATTTCTTTTAAGTTGTACGAGGACAGGAAGTAATTGGTGATGGAGGTAGTGAAGTCAAAAAAGGGGCCTTTCCATACATGGTTAGTGTAATAATTTATTTTAAATTGTTATACATATGTTTATGGTATTAACATTTCCTTTTCTTAAAGTATAAGGTCAAAAAGTATAAAAATATCAGCATATAAAAATATGCACCAAATCGTCATATTAAAAAACGCTAGAGATTAATTGCTCCTTATATCAATTTTATATTTTTATGGCAATCGTCATGATTAGTGAACGTCTTTGGCACATTTCCACATCTACTTTCTGTGTTGTCGCCTCTGTGGTCTAGCGGTCAAGGTGTTGGACTTGACTGCATGAGGTCCTGGGTTCGAATCCCGGGTCGGCCAACATAAAGAAAATTGGATTTTTCCAATTTTCTAATTAAAAAAAATGTTGTTCGGGATTGGAAATGTGCCTTGTTGGCGATAGGCTTGCCACCTAACACATTGTGGGACTTAGTGTCTTCGGCTAGTCGTGGGTGCCTTGGTTGTACCTCTGCCTACCTCTTCGGGGATATGGGCGTGAAGATACTTACTTACTTTCTGTGTTTCGTCTATTTCTATGATACATAACTTGGATTTTAGAACTAGGGCGTCGTGAAATAATGGAAACCCACTTCTGCAATTTTCGCGTTATGTCCAAATCAAAACGGACGAGAATTAAAAAATCATGGGGTTTGGCAGGATTTGTAAAACATTCATTCTTCTAGAATATAAGTTAGTAATAAGGTACAGATTTAGCTTAATAAATATTTTACGGTATTTTAAGAATTTTTGATGTTATATTCTACAACAGTTATTCCACCTCATAGTAAGTGTATATTCCGGGGAACCTAGAGGTTCCGTAGGAAAGGCGTCACAGTTTGGGCAAGATTATTTAAGGGCGGTAAAAATGCAAAGAACTGACTTCGATTTGTTATTACGTCGTCTAAGTACACAAACATTTAGTATTTTCGTCGATTTTCCTGAGTTCTCATGACCAGATTCTGACTTGACGGCAACAAGTACGCTCTTTCAAATCTCACAGTTTCTTGATCCGGTATATAAAATGTATGAAGACAGAAAAATAAAAAAAAAACAGATTGCATCGTGCAGTGCTGTATATTTATGTTAAATGTAATAACTATACAAATAATTAGTAGAATAGCTTCGATTAGTTAGTAAAAATAATTAGTCTTAGCCTAGTAAATGACTTTACCTTACGAGAATTTTTTGGGCTTAAACATTATGTAAAATAAGCCTTTATTTTGCTAAATACGCGAAATTGTATTCAATAAAATAAAAAAAATAAAAGTGGTTTAAACATTAACCACAATCCAGTTACACATTAATAAAAAAAAAGTAAGGTGGGTTTCCGAGGGTCTTAAAAGTTTGAGTACTCCGCTGTACAAGAAAAGATACTGCATAAGTACATTAAGATACACCATAACTTTTAGCTCATGACTATACTTTGACTATATTACAGGCATTCGTGTACTACGCAGATGGAACAGTTGGTGCGTCAGGCTCTTTATTTACACGGAACGCTATATTGGTTCACCCACAATGGCTGATCTCCTCTCTAATAGATGTGAACAGTGGAGAATCTACCTTTCCTCAAAGAACTCTCATGGCAAGGGCTGGTGCCTTGCTTATTGAAGTAGATATAGCTTTTAACGAAGATGAAGGTGAACAAGAGCGAGAGGTCAGTCATGCCCTCTAGTGTTGGTTAATGCAAAATCGAGGTCAAAACCATTTTCGTCTTATAAATAAACATGGAGTAAAGTGCCATCCAAGGTTCAACCTAGTATTGTAGTCTTATTACAATGTGATACAGAATATAATACCAATTTAATTTTACTCCTACGTTAGTCCGTGTTTATTAATAAAATAAATTAATGTTTATTTTTAGCGTAAAAAAAAAGTAACACACTGATTTTCTGATTGAGTTACAAAATATCCATCCCTAACTGGCACCAAATATATAAATAAAAAAAAATGTATCTTCACGCCCATATCCCCGAAGAGGTAGGCAGAGGTACAACCAAGGCACCCACGACTAGCCGAAGACACTAAGTCCTACAATGTGATAGGTGGCAAGCCTATCGCCAACCGGGCACATTTCCAATCCCGACCAACATTTTTTTTATTAGAAAATTGGAAAAATCCAATTTTCTTTTTGTTGGCCGACCCGGGATTCGAACCCGGGACCTCATGCAGTCAAGTCCAACACCCGGACCGCTAGACCACAGAGGCGATAAATAATTCTTTGCCAAACCAAGGTAGCTATTTCAATTCTCTTTCATAAGTAGTTTTACTGCCATAACCTATTTACTAAAACTAAGCAATGGAAAAAACTTACATTGTGATGTTAAGATTATCCTAAAAAATCAAGTTTTTAGAAATCCTACACAATATATATAATCGTAAATTATAGCAAATAACCATCCCGAGTACGTCAACTTTCAAACAAAATACCCGTATCGAAATCGGTCCATTCTTTTAGCAGCCATGATGCCACAGACAAACGTACATGGAGAAACATCAAACTTATCATACTTCTCTTTCGGTCGGTGATTAAAAAACAGGACGCAGATGAAGAACAGGACGGGATCGGTTGTTGCACTCTGAGTGCGTGCAGTCTTCTTATTACTTACCAACGGGGCAACTGATGGTAGAGTGGTATGCAACAATTTACCTGGGCAGGGGAAGCCACTGCCTTACGTATTCCCGCTTCCATAATGACTGTCATGTGTGACTTTTCACTGGACCTAACATACTGTTCACAGGACAGCGACGCATCTATAACAAGTATGGTACAGTAGTACTATTTAAATTATGCGCTTCGGCTATATTTGTCAAGTTTCGGAAATCCGAATGTATTTTAAAGATAACTATATTGAGTTGTTAGTATACATTGATCATTTTGTTTTAATTTAGATTAGGTCTGCCAATTTAAAAATAAAAGTATTAAGTGTAAAAAGAGAAAAAGTCTAAAGCCGAAGCGCATTATTTAAGGGGCCATGTATGCTACAAAAAAGTCAGCAATATACTGTTTTTTTCATACAAAGCAATAATGGATCTTGGCGACAAAAATACACAAGATTAACATTAATATGCTTTATAAGACTAGTGTTTCCAAAACACGATTCATTTCACTTTGCTCGATAGAAAAAAATCAAAAAGTTAACCCTTTTTACAAAGCAAAATCCAATTGTCTACTTCAATTATGAAAATATCGACACCAGATTTAACGTAAACATAGATAAGTATTATACCTAAAAGATAACTGTTTCATTTTTTATATTTTTTTTCAAACTCCTTTTATATTGTCAAAAATAGTGATTTGGCGCTTAAGACATTTACTTTAGAGCGCAATATTTCATAGTAATCATGGAACGGGGGAGTGCGCTGATTGGCTCTTCTGGCTGACTAAGTATGGGGCCTTAAGTACTAGTACTGTACAGGTGTCCATCAGGACAGCCGTGCGCTTGTTCGTTGACCTGTCATATAAAAACAATAGTGGAACGATCTGGTTATCGAAATTGGTTGTATTCTTAAATAACGGCCAATATTAATAACCTATCTAAGATTAGAGATCGTGCTATTTAGATCAGTATTTAGAAATTAATCCCAAGCACAGGGCAAGTGCTAAAATAAAAATACGTTGCGAGAAACGAAAGTTATGGCCATTCTAAAATGTGAATTTCATCTGTAATGATGAACTCATT
>NJDC01004802.1:183904-211581 GCA_002245475.1 Calephelis virginiensis
AACAAAGTTATTTTTAGCTTTCGAAAAAGTAAATCTCGTCATTCATCCTGCGCATAGCCCTGACCTGTGATTTCTGTATTTTCCCCATAATCAAAGATTTGATGAGAGGTTTTACTTTTACCAACTCCGAAAAGGCAGTGATAGCGTTCAATCAGCTCGTAGAAAACATGCCTTCAGATCGGTAGTCCTCTTGTTAAAAAATGGTTCGATCGCATGAAAAATGTTTAAAATATAAAGGAGATTATTTTGAAAAGCAATTAACATAGTATTTTGGTCATAACATGTTGTTTTTTTAATTTACGCATAACTTATATTGTGACCTACGTACAACCACATTTTAATCTTCATTTGAGTTGGGGATTGCGGTAAGAAGCTTTTTTCAATACGTTGGATAGAAGTGTGGAACGTCCATAGAATTGTGATTCATCATAAAATGAATTATTACTATCCAAATCAGAGTTGACCCCGTTCTTAGTCGCTTCGTCTGTCCATATGCCCCTTTCTATGCTTAAATCTTTAAAACTACGCAACGGATTTTGATGCGTTTTTTTTTAATAGATAAAGTGATTGAGAAAAGAAGGTTTATATGTATATGTTATACCTGTGCGAAGCAGAAGCGGGCCGCTAGTGTATTTATATCATATGCACTGACAATCGCTATTCTCTGTCCACCCTGGAAGGGAGTTGGCGTAAAGATATGTGTGTATGTATTCATGTAAGATATGCACTTTAAAACAATGTATTATTATCAATATCGTACTACAAAGTTTATCTTATTGGTTATCACACCTAATATAAATAAAATATTTCCTGTAAAATGTTTACATGATACCTCATACTCGACTGCTCTGTACTGTCACTTTCGAATCTAGTTTTTAAACAATTTCCAATTAGACGCTGCCGTGTCTAAATGCCTGTTGATTTAAGTTAATATAAAAAATTATGTACGGGAAAGTCCATTCTCTAAAATTTTTGCAATTAAAATTAAAGACAATGAGTTAACAAACAAAAGAAATTAATTCAACGACCTCATAAAAGAAAATAAGCAGTTCATAAAACTTTTAATAATTAAAACTCAAATAAAAATAGGATCTCCAAGGGTACATTTCACCAATTTTTAAAGACACCCCGTGTTTCTTTCTTTTCTAAATAAATAAGTTGACGGGTTCAGACCTTGTTTCTTATTCGAGGTCAAGTTGAAATGGTTGTGTTCCGAGAGATATTTTCACTGATAAATCCCTAGTCAGAGGGTAAAAATACCGACAACTGTCGTTAAGTCATCTGTTAGGCTGTTGGAAAGTGTAAACGAGGTTATTTGCTCGATGAGCTTTTGTTTCGATATACCTGCGGCCAATATTAATAACATAAGTAACAAAGAGTAAAGTAACTGTTCCTTCCTAATTACATAATTTAAAAATATAGGGCTATTTCAGATCAGCTACTAGGCAACCACTGCTATTTTTCAAATAATTAATAAAAGTATCTTCGCAACAAAAGTTTAGAAGACCTATCTCTATCTGTAGATTGGTTATTAATATTGGCCATTAGTTAAAAACCTAGACAAACAAGTAGTTAGCTGGTTATAATAGGTTTTTGGACAAGCTTTTTGACAATTACAAACTAACTGACGGCAGACGTTGTTCTACTATTTTTTTAAATGTGGTTTTAGTAGAAAAATTGGGGGGCGGGTTATAACTTAGGGATATGAAATATAGATCATAGCCGATTCTCAGACCTACTGAATATGCATATAAAATTTGGTGAAAATTGGTAAAGCCGTTTCGGAGGAATACGGTAACTAACATTGTAACACGAGAATTTCATTTTATATAAGATAAATAAGTACGTGCATATTTTTGGACTGTCTAAGAATTTAACTTTCGTCAGCTATCAAATTCATGTAGGTATTTTGTAAAAGTATTTCTACTTACTGTCAAATAAAAAAATAGTTTGATTATACGAATCTACTCTAAAGGTAGGATAGGAAAATATATATTTCAGAGATTCCATTAAAAGGTTTGAGTGACACGTCTATATAAATGTAAAAAGTAAAACTATCACGAAAGTAAGCAAATTACATGCTTGTCGTATGCAGGTTATTCAATTGTACTAATACATTGATATACACAAACCAAGTAATACAGAATACCATGGTAAATTCAATAAGCAGCCGGAACCATAAATACACTCATATATGTTAATCATTTAAATATACCTCTATGGCACTATCGGAAATCGAATGGTGTGTTGGATATGTACGCTTACTCTTAAGACATTGAGGCAGTTGTTGTTTTGACATTGATATAATAGTAATATGCATACTAAACCAATGTCTTAAAAGTGAAATTAACCGGTTTTTATTACATTAATTACCTACTACACTACTAATTTGTTTCTTAATCCGCTTGTCGGATTTATATATAATTAGAAGCAACAGCCTATGTGGTGCAATATAAATGACATTACAAAAAATCACTCATGGCAGCTAGAACATAATTGTTTGGGGTTATATATTTTTTAGGATACCAGCAGTATTGTGGGTATTATAATAAAAAGCTCATCAGAAGTATTTTAAAACGTTGCTTCGGCATTATTATTTTACCATAATATCTTTAAGAATTGATCTATCACATGCAAATACCCATAATTAGATGCTGTTAAGCAATAGTGTGTCAACCCACAAATAGTTAAACTTGTGGCTATTAATCTATTCTGATAATTTAAAATATTTAAACGTCAAAAAAACAGTTTTAAATAATCCATGGTTTTATGATAAATGGAAAAAAATGAGAAAGTACATTTTTATTCTTAAATAAATTTTGAAAGGCTACCTTATAGTCTCTAATTTTACTTTTTGTGGATTGACACTCTATTGCTTATCACCATCCAATTATAATTTAACTTATTTCAAGATATTAATGAGACAAAAAATAATCATTTACAGATAATAACACTCCATTCACATAGTGTTATCGGTAAGGAAACCAATCACACAAAGACAAAATTCTATAAAATTGTAACGGAATCATCAAATCTGTCGACAAGGAGTCTGTAGGCAATTTTCAATCTCTTTCCTATTTATGACAGTAATAAAGCGACCGGGAAAAGTCAACAATCAATTTTGTATTTCAATTTATTCCCAACCATCTAAGTTTGTGCGGTGATAAGAAAAAGAAAAACGCGTTCATTGAAAGCGGAAATTACTGCAAGAAGCCATCAGTGGTGTGCGCTTGGCTTCCTCCGCTGTTTTCTTTTCATTTTTTGTGTCAAACGGATACATAGCTTTGATTTGTGAGCCGATGCCCGCTGTCATTTTTCACATGCCTCATTGTGTCGTTCACGCTTCGGAAAGTCTTTTGCAAACGGTACCCGTCACACTCGCTTTTCGGGGGTTAAATTTCACAAGTTTCTACTTGAATACGAAGAGTTAATTTTCTCGTCATGGCTTATTTTTAACAGCGTTCTAGCAGTTCCCCTGAGGTTAGAGCGCATAAAATAAGCGTCACGGGTTCGATCCCTGGGTCGGACAAGAAAATAAAATAGAAAATGTGTATTTTAAATTTTCTAATAAAAATAATGTTGTCCGGGATTGGAACATATCCAACAGGCACATGTCCGTTTGAGGTCCCGGGTTCGGTCCCCGGACCGGTCAACAAAAAGAAATATGTATATTTTCAATTTTTCACAAAAAAAATACGTTGCCCGGGATCGGATATGTGCCTGGTTGATGATAGACTTGCCACTTAACACATTGTGGGACTTAGTGTCTTCGAGTAGTCTTGTATGCCTTGGTTGTGCCTCTGTCTACTTCTTCGGGAATATGGGAGTGAAGATACTTTTTTTGAAACCGCATATTAAAATTAGATAACTCTTTCTCAGAAACTTGTTAAGACATCAAGAGAGAAAACATTCTATCTTTGACCAAATATTATCTTTGGATATTTGCCATGTAATGTGATCAGAAAATATATAAAATCGGTACAACCGTTATTTAACTATAAATTGTTTAATAGACCGACTTTGTTTTTTTTACGAAGGTACGATTCGTAGAGGTATTGAAGACGTAGTCGTACTTTATTTAGGTATAAGTAATACAATTTACATACCCATTTGAAACTAAATTGATTTTAAGGTTATTATTCTTTTATATTTACCTATTCCTGCCGCTCGAGGCCTAACATCCCGGCGTCAGGTTGGAAACGCACCATTACCTTCGGTGTCTCTAGGCTGCGTGAATTTCTTACATCATATCAAATCAAATCCGTCTGCTTGTTTGCCTACCAATATAAAATAAAAACAAATAAATAAATATCCCTGGACAACTTACACTAATTGAATCTAACCCCAAAGTAAGCAACTTATATGCTTGTGTTATGGGTAGTAGTCAACGATACTAATACATAGAAATACTTAAATAGATACCAGAATAAATTTAATAAACACCCAGACCCGGAAATGCATAACAAAATATGGCATAACCGTGTTATTGCAAATTCTGTCATACCAGAGATTAGTAAATATATTGTCTTTGGTGACACTAACTTGATTACAGATAACATGACTATTTTAAAAATATTTCTAGGATTTTCGTAAATTGAACATAAAATGTAAACCAGTTGAATAAGCGGTTTTGTTTACTGATGAAATGAAAGATCGCATCGATAACAATTCTATCAAACCGTATTCATCCGACAATGAAGGCGTGCGGGGATTCGGGAAATTGGGGTGATTTCTCTCCTGTACACGTTCGCAGCCACAGCGTTGTATCGGTTATACAATATTTAAGTTTGTACAGCATTCATTTACTATTTCAAAGATTTTGCAAAAAGAACAATGTCTGATTAGTTGCTTCGTTGGTCGAGTGGCTAGCGTATACGTCTAACTACACTGACTACTTGCGGCTAGTTCGATTCCTGACGGGGCCAGGCATCTGTGTGATGAACATTTAGGTATTTGCATTTCCGGGTCTGGGTGTTTATTAAATTTATTCTGGTTATCTATTTAAATATTTCTATGTATTGGTATCGTTCACTACCACCCATAACAAAAGCATATAAGTTGCTTACTTTGGGGTTAGATTAAATTTGTGTGACTTGTCCAGGGATATCTATTTATTTTTTATTTATTTAGGTAGGTATACGTTTCTGGTAGAAGGTATGCTACAAGATTCTTTACGGAATAGGAACTAGTACATACTATGCATCCCGCAGCAATACCCTCGTGAAAACCAAGAGTCTGCGTCATTATTCTAAATGATTCTTCAATCTTCAATGCGCGGAAACTCGATCGAAATCGATTTTGTAGTTTTTATAATGTAGTACTCGTAACAACTAACTATTTGCAAGTTCGTAACATTAGAGTTATCGCATTCACTTTTTTATATGGAGAAACATTATATAAGTATGCCTTCGGCGATTGTTTCGAAAAAAAATGATAAGGGAGACTACAGTCCAGTATCATAATAAAATAATCTTAATAGATATAAATTACATGTCACGTTGTTTGTCCGCGATGGACTTCTAAACTACTTAACCGATTTGAATCAAATTTGCACACCGTGTGCAGTTTGATCCAACTTGAAAGATAGGATATCTTACATCTCAATTTATAATAAAAAAAATAACATCCGAGCGAAGCCGGAATAGGCAGCTAGTAATTATATAAAACAAAAACCCGACAGCATAAGAAATACTTGAATAAAAAAACTGAAAAGAATGAAACATATGTATGTTGTTAAACATAATAGTAATTAATGATTTTTTTATAATATTGGAAGGCAAACAAGAAGACCGATTTCCTGGTGGTAAGAAATTCACGTCGCCTGGAGACAGCAAAGTTGGTAATGGCACGTCACTAAACTGAGGCCGGGGTATTAGGCCCCGAGCAAAGTTAGTTTACCGGCTACCTTACCCTCCGAACCGGAACACGCCAACAGCAAGCATTGACGTTTTGGCGGCAGGATTAGGTAAGGCGGTGGTACCTATCCAGGCGAGTCGCTGCGAAACTTTACCACCTAGTAGGATGTCACGATGTTAGTGACGGTAAGCCTATGCTCGCCTTTTACGAGCTGCCTGGTTGGAAGGAAGACGGTCTATTCTGCAAAGAAGCCCGGACCAACACGGGGGAATATAATATAGTATGTAATTGAAATATTTTTGTAATCAATACACATATTAAGAAAGATGATTTCTTTTGCAAAAAAGAACTTAGTCACGTCCCATTTAAATTTTACGCTGTTCCTTAGGAAGAAACTATTTTAATAACGTTGATTGTCAGTGTTACTTTTAACAATATTACAAACTACTGGATTTATTTCATTCTGTAACGTATATATGTTAAAAATTACTTAACGTATATTCATACTACGATTTTCACCAAACATAACAAAAATAATTATTTCTGTTATGTTCTGCTTTACTTGTTTCTGGCGACATAATGATAGTAGTTGTGCACTGTCGAGTTTCGGTATGGTAGGTAGGGTAGCCGGTAGACATGCTCATTAGGCCTAACACAACTTGTTACTTCTATAATGTCTATGGGCCACAATTATCTTTTACCACCTAGAGAACCATGTTCTCGTTAGCTGTCTTAACACGTAGAAAAAAACAAATTAAATAAAACGTCTCATATTTTTGAACAATGTTTTAATCATCTACTTCTTTGGTCATATCATTGGTTTTGAAAGAACCGGACACTTTGAGTATCATTGTCCAAATAGCAACATTTCTTATACAATTAGGAATGTGTTATCACCTACATAAATGCGGCAATACAAATTATCAGTACACAATTACGAAGTTCATTACTAAAGAAACTAATTTGAACTATTCCGAGTAATTTTCAAATAGATACAATCTTGACCGTTCTATTATGCTTTAGACACACAGGCGGATTGCATCGCTGGAACGGTATATTTGCCTTTTGTAGCTTGAGTTTTTACAAAAGAGTTTACTATAATAGAGGGTCTGTGGTTTGACAATATATTCCAAACATTTAAGTTTTAGTGCCTCTAGCGAACAGTTACAACAAATTAAACTACACATATTCTGACAGCCCATACGAATTGGTAAAGTAAAATGTTATAAATATTTACATTCAACTTGCTATAGGGGGATATTATTAGTGTAATTGTTATATCATTATCAGAAACACTGAAAATGTTCGGACAGTTTCCGTTCACTGAACGTTAATCTAAAATATAAAAAACACAAAAAAGTAGGTATTTTTTTAACTGATACGTAGAAAGCTGGGGTGGTTTCGCAGACACATGTATCAAGACCATCGTCACAGTGGCTCAGATTGCTATATTTACATTGTACAGACGTTGCCGGATTATGGCGTGTATGCGGGTACCCCGTGTGTGATTCAACCGCACAGCTATGAAAGCAGCTTTTTAAGGCAAACATACGGTCGCAGCGAAACTATTGTCAAAATAGTAACCCGTATGCGCGCCTACTTTTATATTTTACATCAATGTTAAATTTATCGTTGGATACAATCGTCTACTTATAACTATTTTATTTACATAAATAATACAAACATTAATAACAATGTTTATAGTAAACTTAACAATTATAATATACAATAATTATAAAAAACAAAACAACTATGTGGCGAGTGAGAAATCAATCCAATTATGGCCTGGCCACTAGATAAATTTATAAAATAAGAATAACTCAATAAATTTGATCCAAGTAATTGATCTTCTTACTGGATTATAATAGAACACTAATAATAAAATTCGATTACATTATTTACAAGACAATTTAATTTATATCTAATAAATTTAAAACATAATCCTCTATCCACAAAGTCCTTTCCCTAGCCACGAAGGCTTTTTTACTCTAAAGGTACCACGACATAGGGAATACCATATGATTTGAAGATTTTCCTCTCCACTTGCCGCGGTTTGTAGCCTCAGTGTAAACCATTCTTTACATCTATATAACAGATTTTATTTTTAATGAGATTTCTATAGCAATAATGCCATCATGAGATCATCTTATTAGAACAAAGATTTTGGCATAAAAATGTATACACATTAAGAAAATACACAAATTGGTATTATTATGAATTTGATCTTTGATCAACCATACTAAAGTTAAAAGAAATGTTGGAAAAACTTCGTCGTAATCGACATGAAACTGAATTGTTACCAATATACATATAATGCAACAATTAGAGTTTCACCTATCCTTTAAAATGATGTCAGATAAACATATCTATGGTTGTCACACTGTGATCATGAGCACAGTTTATGACTTTATACACGCAAGCGGACGCCTATTTCCTTAAAACTCACCTGAGATAGCTAACCATTACACCATTCTGCTAAACGAAATCAATATAAATTGAAATGTACTTAATATGTACATCTAGCTTCAGTCTTAAAAATATTCATTTTACTTCGAGTTCATTTAAAAATAGAGGAAACAGAAATAGTTTAATTAGTTGTCATAATTATCTTTAGTGTAGTTTATCAAAGTATTAGTGCCCTGACTAAGTCATGTAGGTTTCACGGAGCAGGCACCCGCTTGTGTGTTTGTATTGAAAATTAGCAAGTCTAAACTGCGAGCGCGTGGAACGCTCATAGTAATTTATAAGAATCGCATACGCCGTGCACAAACGTCACTTAGCGAAGGCCCTAATAACTAAGAGTATATCTTTGATTTGATATCGGGACTGGTAACACCACACATCGATAAGTCTTTGGACACTTCATTCCACTTAGATTTGATACTTGGTGTAAGGGTGAGCCAGGTCTCACGCTCGGTAATCTCAGCTGGACGCAGAAAGACCCAAAGGCTTGAGATGTGGGGGAGCAGCGAAGGCGGCGGGAGACGAGCCGGACATGTTGTTGTTGAGATCCCCCGATCGACTGGATCCATTCATCAGACTGTTCATTGCGTTGCTTGACTGTCGAAAATAAGTACTATTAGATGATTGTAGTTTATTAAATCCGGTGTTACTTAGTACGAAATCGATAAAAAAAGAACGAAGATATGACCTCTTTCTTTTTTTAAGTTGGTTAAAAAGTTAAAAAGTTTAATAAATTTTCGAGACATTAAAATTTAACTATAAGCATAGGTACCTATGTATTTATTTATTGAAATATACATACATATCTTCAAGCCAAATCCCTTACGTGATAGGCAGAGAATATCGAGTGCCAGACCTCACGATCCTGAGGGGTATGTCAGGATCGTGAGGTCTTCCTTCACATTAATTACCCTTTTCATACAAACACGCCGGTTTCGGAGACTCTTGACACCACCCTCGGATAATATCCGAGTGATCTGATCGTGGAATGTCAACCTTGGTCTCCCCGGGTATTCGCAATGTATATCTGCTTTGACAATCTTTCATCTGTCATTCTTTCCACATTACCGAACCAGCGGAGCATGCCCTTTCACCAACACTTTCTTTTAATCCCACTCTTTCTCGAATCTCACTGTTACGAATGCGGTCAGCGAGCGTCACACCACAGATGTTCCGTAGCGCTCTCATTACGACCGTATTTATCCTACTTTCATGCTTTTTCTGACATACCCAACTCTCGCTTAAAATTAAGTGGTTTAAACTTAATTTTAACTACTTTTACTTAATAAATTAAGTAAAAGTAGTTAAAATTGGTAGGTATGTAAGTAAAATATAAATGCATAGATGTAAAATATGATAAGTACGTACTAAATCCAAAAAAAAAACAATCTCCATTTCTAAAAATTAAATCACTAAACAAAGATTAATATCTCAAAAAGACCCTTAAGTCGTCGCTGGTAGTAACAACTCATGAACGTTCCTTTTTTTATGATATTGGAAGGCCAACAAGCAGACAGATTTCCTGATGGTAAGAAATTCACGCCACCTAGGGACACCAAAGATTGTAATGGTGCGTTGCCAACTTGAGGTCGGGATGCTAGGCCTCGAGCAAAAGTAAGTTTACTGGTTACATTACCCTCCAAATTGGAACACGTTAACAGCAAGCATTGATCTATAGCAGGAATAGGTAAGGCGCTAGTACCCAACCGGGTAAGTCGCGAAGCGCAAAAACTCCACCATCTAGTAGGATGTCACGGTGCTAGTGATTGTAAGTCTATACTCGGTTTTTACGAGCTGCCTGTCAGGAAGGCAGATGCAAAGGAGCCCGGACCAACACGGGGAATAAAGAAGGGATCCTGAATAAAATAATAAGCGATTTTTGCTATCTTACCGGTGGTGGAGGAAGATGTGTGGTTTGCCTCTTCAGATGTGCCAGTGGTGGGGGATTGTACGCCATATTAGCAAACACCAGTCGCTCTTCGTAGTCGTACTCGCATAGGATCTTATTTTCACACAAGTAGAAGCGATCACCCACACAAAATCTATGAAGAAAAAACATAAAATCAATATTATGACAACAAGTAAAATAGTAGTGTATCATTTAAAAGTAGCGTTTTGAAGGAAAGAATGTGCACCTCCCACCTAAGTATTCTTCCGACATTTTTGTAAAAAAAAACATAATGTTCTATAATGACATCTAAAACTTATTAGAGATTTCCAGTTAGTTCCTCGTCGTTTGAACTATGAAAGCAGCAAATATATGCTAACTATCTTGCAGGGGATTTCTACTAATTTATTCAATTCAATTTAATTTTATTTGTTTACTCTCAAAATAGTTTTTTTACAAAATCTGCAAAAGTAATAATGATTAAGAGGCAAGCTTTAGAAGAGAGTCTGGTATCTTTTTACAAGTAAACCTGAGTTTAAGGTAAAATATGACTACTAAATATTAACTAATCCTAGAACTATATATATAAAACAAAGTGGTGTTAGTTACACTATTTATAACTCAAGGACGGCTGAACCGATTATCCGGGACGCGACGGGATAACCGGGAGAAGAACATACTTTTTATCTTGTTCGATTGTGAGGAAACTGGGAAAAACAACATTTTAATTTTCCCATACAAACTGAACGGGCTGAACGAAGTTCGCGGGAACAGCTAGTGTATATAATAAATAAGACAGAAACTCTAACACCATGTAACATTAACAACAAACAATTCATTGAAATTAAATACTTATTTTTCATTTCACAATACAGATAAAGCCGTAAGAGCGATATAATATTCGAAGTTCTAAAATTGTATGATGTTACTCATTGTGTCACCCACTACAGCTTTAGTCATCTATTGTCCCGTTTGATAAGCCACTTAGTCATTATTATTACAGCTCTATTATATTTTTATTGCACCTAAAGTCATAATATTAATTGCCATTATTATCTTACAAGTGCTCTTTGCGGTTATAAAATATAAATCACAAGCATAAGTAAAATTAAGTAAGTATCTTCGCGCCCATATCCCCGAAGGGTTAGTAGGTAACAAATTCAATTTTTTTCTGTTTTCCGACCCGGGGATCGAACCCAGGACCCCAAGAAATCAAAACCGACGATAGGCCGAGACCACAGTGACGATTCACAAATATCATACCTTTTTCTACACTAACTATATTCGTAGACTTTTGACATTACTGGTTCAAATTGGTAAGAAAAAGACATAAAGGAAGTCCTGTTAATCCCACCACACAGTAATTGCCACTTTTGAAGGTGGCTGGTAACTTAACCACAACCTCCGAAGTTTACGTATGTTGGACAGTGATCTTTCCAGGTAGTCGGCTATCGACCAGACGTGTAATTATAATAAAAAAATAGATCTTAATATTAGGAAATTTACCTGCTATTTTATTATCTAATATATATAAATCTCGTGTCACAATGTTTGTCCTCAATGGACTCCTAAACCACTTAACCGATTATAATAAAATTGTGCAGTTCGATCCAACTTGAGAGATAGGATAGGTTACATCTCAATTTATCGCGGGCGAAGCCGCGGGTAACAGCTAGTATATTATAGATATAGGATTTTTAGGATAATAAATAATATTACTTGTAACTTTTTTTATGATATTGAAAGGCAAACAAGCAGACGGATTTCCTGATGGAAAGAAATGCACGCCGTCTTGCGACACCAAAGGTGGTGATGGTGTGTTGCCAACCTGAGGCCGGGATGTTGGGCCTCGAGCAAAAGTAAGTTGACCGGCTACCTTATCCTCTACATTACGTCATGACGTTATGGCGGCAGGAATACGTAAGGCGGTGCTACCAATCCGGGTGAGTCGTTGCGAAACTCTACCACCTAGTCAGAGTCACGGTGTTAGTGACGGTAAGCTTATGCTCGCCTTTTACGAACTGCCTGGCAGGAAGGCAGATAGTCTATTCTGCAAAGGAGCCTGGACCAACACGGGGTAAAACCAAACTAACTTACTTACTTACTTACTTAGTTAAACCAAGTTGACTACCATGTAATTATATCATCGATTCACGATTGATATTTTCACGAAGCTCAGTGTAATATAAGTCTCTAAATATAAGTTTTAAATTTTACTTGCATGCATATACATTTTTAATAAACTTGCTTTTCATGAGAGCGAGTCTTCAACATGCTGACAAAAAAACAATTTCCAGTTGAATTTTTACCTTCCAATTTAATACAAAACTCCAATCTAAATCTAAAGTTATATTTTCTGTCTATAGAAGGCATTGATTTCTTACAAATAAAATGGCCATTTATTCCTTTGCCTTCTCATAACACTATACAACACCATTTCCTTAAATACATCGTACTTATAAATACTTAATATGTAAATGCCTAAAGCAATAAATATATCCAAGCATGTAATCTAAAAATCTGTAACAGTTGTCGGACAACAACCAAAAAACGTCTAAGAAATAAAATTTACTATCACGAGTTGGAGGTCAACGTGAAGGAATACCGATAACGTCACGCAAGCGAGCATCCCTCAATGTGGCAAAACAAAGGTATCGCCTTCGACTCGCCGCTGACCGTCCGGAACCAGTGATAACCAAACCTTATCTTAGGGAGTCTGGGGGAACCCCCTCATCGTCTTCCCCCACCCGCACCCCACCCCAACTCTTTTGTTTCACTTGTCACAAAAATTAAGCGCAATAGCTCGGCTACAAATGTCTCTTTTTTAAGGGGCCAATTCCACCGCAACTCAGTCGATTTCGCCGCTGTTAATTAACTTTATTTCCTGTTCTCTCCACTCCCGACTTTTGTTTTTGGGGGTTGTCCTTTTTATTTTGCTATTTTTTGTCTGCAGTCGCGTAATGGAAAAGATGTAGAACGAAATTTTAATGACTGGCTGCAAGTAAAGCTTTGTACGAAGCGCCATTGTGACGCGACAGCTGCGACGCGAAGTTTGACGTTCCTGTAATCGGACGTGTCTATTAACAGATTTTTCTCAGCCGTTAAACAAAATCATTTGCTATCGCTTGCAGGCATTTCGCTAAATTTAATTTGAATTGTTTTTTGTTTGACAATTAATTATGAAATTATTTTGTTAGCTATAAAATTTATTCTGCATTCTATTTAAGTATTTTTATGTATTAATATCGTTGACTAACACCCATAACACAAGCATTTAATTTGCTTACTTTGGGGTTAGATTCAATTTGTGTAACTTGTCCAGAAATATTTACTAACATATTTCCAGCAATATTTTTTACTATGGCAAGACCAAAAGGAAATGTTATGATATTAGCAGTTTACGTTCGTCGTAAGTATATAATTTGTATTTACATGTTGCACCGTAGTGTCTAAACTAGACAACTAGTTTCGATCAATGTGGTAGATATACAATATAAACCGATTTGATAATATATATGTTCATCGTGACAGGCATTACTTATTAGATTTTATGCAAATATAATGAATGCTTTCGATTGCATCAATAAAGAGTTTTTAATGATAATCTTTTGCAAATAAATAATTCAAGTAGGTTGTCAAATGAATCAGAGGAAAATCGTACATTATCTTATACTTGCTCGCAATTAGGTAACAGTTTTTAATTTATTTATACAGTATATATTAATGAGACTGTTTAAACTTAAAAGTATGAGACTTTGGGTTCGAGCCTAGTTATCACGCATTTTTTTCAGTTTCACTGAAAAAGATTTCTAAGTGTCTTATAATTTAATCGTAGTAAATCTCGATTTCAATAAATAAGTCATCTAGATAAACAGGAAGTTAATACTTACCCTTGAAAGTTTCAGTTCTAGCAGTTCAGAAATGACGAATAAATCGATTGACATACATAAAAAAAGGAATTGAACACATAACACCCGTTTTTTAAAGACAACTACTATTTGCTTTAAGTATTTACATATGAAATATCATTATCATCTAAAAGCTATATGTGTACATTGAATATTTTACTATCAAGAAATTGGAATGAAATGGAACATTTTATTTACATTCGGGCCAGGTGGTAAAGTACGTGGCAGGTTCGCGTTATGTTAGCACTCCCTAACTATAATAATAGAGTAGAGTAAGGGTAGGCTTCCACAAGTGTCCTAATCTTCCAGCTGTAAACTAACACAGCAGTATCTTCTACGGTTCCTATAAGAAACGGTCGTCTCTTGCTATCAGACTCCTGCTTGTTTGCTACGATAGAGCACACAAAATGTATTGTCTACAAAAAATATCACCGTATGCAATATTAATTTTATTTGCGTAAACTTTAAGTTGCTACTTTATATATGTTCGCTCGATTTGTCCGCTGCTTCCGTCTGTCTGTGCTCTACTCTACTCCAGCCGGTATAGCCGCGGGCACGCTGGCAGATTGCTACTAAATTATTTAGCCGTTTAGCGATATTCGCCTGTGATATCTGCCGCCCGCTCGCTCCAATCGGACAGCCCGCAAATTGGATTCAGATTTCTGCCGGCCGTGGAAATTGATTTGTACGTGATATTTAATACCGCCGGGTATTGTTAAGTAAATACATACAAACTGTATGTGTTTTATTTATACGTAACATTGGTATGTGTTACTAACGAGCTTACAAAGTCCAGAACTATGTAGAGTTTGACCCTGATTTTTCTTTTTTATGGTTATAATTATTTATACATTCTCGCTATTATTACCGTTTTCGAAAATACTAGCTGTTCCGGCGAACCTTTTTCCACTCGTTTAGAAAATAGAAAATAGTATATGAAAAATCAAAATGTTGTCTTTGTCTTTGTAAAAATGTTTCCTAGTTTCCTCGCAGTCGAACGAGATAAAAAGTACGTCTTTAGGTTCTAAGCTACCTCGCCATAAATTTTCAGCCCAATCGGTTCAGCCGTTTACGAGTTTTAAATACTGTGACATAACACGGCTTTCTTTTAGATATTATACTAGCTGTTTCAGCGAACTTCGTTCCACCCGTCTAGGTTGAATGAGAAAAATTTAAATGTTACTTTTCCTACTTTCCTCGCAGCCGAACGAGATTAAAAGTATCCCATGTCCGTCTCCTGGTTCTAAGTTCCGTCCCATGAATTTTCAGCCAAATCAATTATGCCATTTTTTAGTTATAAATAGTGTATCTTACACGTTTTTCTTTTACATATACGGTACCTAATAGGTATATAGATTTGAAATTATTAAATAAATCAATAGTCTAGTGAGAAACGTGACAGCTACACGCATATAGGCTTACGGCCATTTCCAATAACTTGATGCTGTTAGGTATGACGGAATAACATTTAAATTTATATCTATTCGATATTTTTTTAATTATTGAAGTGATTGCCTAATATACAGGATTTATGCATTGATAGGTTAGTTACATAGGCCACTAGTTTTCTGTATATGAATTTATAATATATTAGCTTGAAAACTAATTTTTAAAAAGCTGTCGCCTTTGTGGTCTAGCGGTTCAGGTGTTGGACTTGACTTAATGAGGTCCCGGGTTCAAATCCCGGGTTGGATAACAAAAAGAAAAACGTGGTTATTAAAATTTTCTAATACAAAAAATGTTGCTCGGGATTGGATATGTGCCCGATTGGCGATAGGCTTGTCTTTTTGTTCTATGTTAGTCTTAAAACAACAAATGTAAAAGCATAATTATGCTAACTATTGGTCCACTAATAAAAGTTCTAGTATTAATTAAATTAAATTTAAATTATTATTTTTATTTATATATCAATTAAAATTAAAAGAAGTAAGTATTAGAAAAAAACATTATGTAATTCTGGAATAGAATCTTAATTTGGGAGTCTCTCCGACATATAATTTGGTCATTAAGTTTCAGAAGAACAGTTGAAGATCGTTTTCAATACAATACTATCCAACCGTAAACAGATTCATAATTCCTCTATCTACCGGTCTTGAATAATTGGTTTTATATTATGTAGCTTCATTAGAAAATAATGTGTTAAATGTAGCATTTAAAAACAAAACAACCTGTTAATTTTCAGCCTGTCCCCAGTGCACCTGTAAAAGTTGTAAATAATCTTCAGCTTGAAGTCACGAAGCAGTTGAATGAATATGTAATCCGCAATTGTCACGCGAGATCCACTAACACGGGAAAGGTCCACAAGTGACATATAAGCTATTCAAAGAAACTCCAATCTTCGTGACTTCTATATTATTTAAACGGATGAAGTCTGGAGAAGATTGCTGTTCGCGCGTCTACGTTTTGTCAATCTTAGTTATTGCTAGGTATTCTTTTTTAATTAAAAAACAAAACGTTACCGTCATTATTATAATAGAGAGGAAGATCCGAACCTACATCTAACTACACCGAAATGACACTAAATGTAGTATTTTAGAAATCATATTAAAGGAATTCTGAGCAAAAATATTTTTTTTAAATATTGATTTTTCATTAACTACTCTTATTTTTTTGCAGGCAACCCTATATCAACGCGTTTGCAAAAAAACAACGCTTATGTTGATATAACTATTTTATATTATACACTCCCGTGAAAGTAACTGGCGGGTAAAAGTAACTTATACCTTAAGTCGGGTTGTTTTCTTTTGTTATCTTAAAATAGCACAATTTAATTTTTTTTTATTGTAGAAAAATGTTCAGAGTTTTTTAAGCAGCCCATTTTTAGTATATTTAACTAAAAATACTAGTAACTTTATTACAAAATAATTGATAGTATCATCATATAATCATATTCAGCATCTATTCTAAATTATTCTACTAACAAAACAGAGATCATCGAACAAGCACTCAAGGTTCTCCTGAAGGCAAGAGATCACCGTGGCCTATGGACACCGTAGATGCTATAGGTGCGTTGTTGACCTGAGGCTGAGATGTAAGGCCAATTGTGTATGTTTGCCGGCTTACAAACCATAACCATACATTTATTCCTATTCATTTATTAATTTAGCCATACAATCTCTAATTTGCTATCAATTAATAAATAAATAATAAATAAGTCACACAAATTGAACCTAATTGTAATTGAACCTTGTGTAATGGGTATTAGTCAACGATTCTAATACAAAGAAACACTTAAATAGATACCAGAATATATTTCATAAGCACCCAAATACATACAAAAAAACACTTCCATGTCCAGCAGTAACTCGAAACCTGCTACACATAGAACATCTTAACATCTTTTCGGCTGTGATTGAAGTAAAAAACCTAACATTAAAAAACTTTCACCTTTACGAGCTAAGTAGCAGGCGACAACTAGTATGTAAAAAAGATAAAAATTTTAATCTTTGATAAAACGCTGGCTCTCGGATGGTATGGGAAATTGGGTACATTTATTAATACGTATCTGCTTTGAGCTAGGCGGATCATCGCTCAGCTTTTAATAAGTGAGTTCAGAACGCGCGGGGGAAATCAAGCTGAACCTTTGTTTACGTATGTCGATGGAGCTCGCTTTCATGAATCCACGACGTGCTTTATATCCTGTAATACTTGTTAGTCCACTGTTGGACATAATGTAGATAACAATGTAAATAATATTACATAATATCCATTTGTCAACAGCAAATATCTTAAGAATATTTTTTTGGTATTTTTTTTTGATATGGGACTTAGCATTTGCCATTAGTCAAGTTTATATAATTTGAATAAAATTATAACCTTCCTTCAAAATTTGAGCTCAAATTATTCAAAATAAGTCAGATAGTCGTCATAACTTGTCATTTCAGAGTCTTAGGTAAAGTGTTGGTATCCGTATATAATCTTATCGGCGGCATCTAAAAAAGGCACAATACACTAGTTTCTTTACTTTACTTTGATAATTTGAATAAAATTATAACCTAACTTCAAAAATTTTAGTTAAAATTATTCAAAATAAGTCATATAATCGTCATAGCTTGTCATTTCAGAGTCTCAGGTAAAGTGTTGGTATGCGTATATAATCTTATCGGCGGCATCTAAAAAAGGCACAATACACTAGTTTCTTTACTTTACTTTTGCATTTTGAGTAAATAAAATTATACAAAAAGCGTGTTAAAAATGCTACCAAAGGAGATGGATCAATTTCCATACAAAGTTTGCTCTGGAATCAACAAACACTACACAATTCATAAAATGCTCTAACCAATCAATTCTTTTCTCTGAAATCTAATCGGAATCACGGACACTTTCTTTTCGAACTACATTCACAAATGTACAAGATGTGAAGTTAGGTTCCCTTGGAATAATATTTTATTTTTATATACTGAAATTGTTCAAATGGCCTAAAAATATTTTAAAATTTTCTCCACCAAGTCAACCAGCAACTTTCTTCAGTAATAAACATATGTGAACAGAATTCGACAATACAACATGGTTTTTTCGTAAGGTACGTGTAAAAACTTGTTTAAAGTATTTGAAGTCAATAATATATAGGCGTTAAATCTCTAAAGTTTGGACAGCTAGATTTTTTTAAATTTTGCAATTCTGAAAAGAACACACTCTGAGCTTCCTTCCTCAGATTCCTTCCTTATATTAATTTGTAGATTTTTTTTTGAAGTCTTTTTGAAGTATTTTGAATTTTGAAGTCTTTTTTTATTATCATAGACGAAAAAGTTTTTGTATAGTTCACAGCTGCAAAGAATATCAAAATAAAACTATAGTATAGACCTCCTCTATAAATCAATCATTAATCCAATCATCAATACAATCGTGATGTCCCTTTTAAAAAAATCATTTAAATAAATAAGTGTCCGTTAGAAACTGATATTGAGACATTTTATTAAAAAAAAACACAATAACTGTAAAAGTTTTGCTTGTTGGACTCAGAGCACGAAAGCAGTAGACGAAATTTAATAATTATGAAAAAAACTGAACCCATCTTTTTTCTCGATCGCGCCAAAACTATCCTTGTGTTTTAAAAACTTGATTAACAAAAATGAATAGGTACTGTCAGATATACGAGTACTATTACATAGTATCAAAAAATACTTAAGTTTAAAACACATAAGTTTTCGTGTATGTGTAATGTATACTTTATACTTATTTGAAACAAAAACTTGTATTCTGTTAATTCAAATAACAGAAAAAATTTGGACTTTTCGTCATGAGGATGTACAGGTATTCGTCGAACGTGTTGTGTCGGGTTTTCACTGTCCCCATACAAAATGTTACTCTAAAATCTGTTCACAGTAAAAGAGTAACAAGCAGACGGACTTTATTAAATACAATATTTTTTATACTATAGTATACCACCATACCATACTATACCATAGTAGTACTTTGGCTAAAAATTATTGGCAGCTTATAGTTTTTTATTGTTATTGACCTATTGTTAATCTGTTATTGAATGTACACGAGTTAATAACTGTTGTCTGGAGCTTAAATTTACTTCGTAGGAACAATGCAAAAATTCACTAAAATCGATTCAGCCGATGTGACTTGAAAAGGGAACATTTATAATGTATTCATATTCTCGTTTAATACAAGAGGGATCGTTTAATTGGTAAATTATAGAGGCAAAAATTTCCTGTTAGAAATACGCAACGCCTAGAAAAATGTTTAACTTAAAGAGTGTCTTTATTTTTTTTTCTAAGTAACTAAGTTTCTGAAATAGCGTAATTAAAGACAAAATTAGTAACCCTAAATATGGGAAATTAATAGAGGTATAGCATAAAAAACAGTCGCTTCTTTTAAAAGCACTTTTCCTTTGCATATAGCTTTCTTATGTAGCGGAAAATTTAATCGTGTTCTTTGTTTGTCGTTCGTGAGTTGAATAAACCATACAAAGCGTTTGCTACACAATACAGCCATCTCTTTTGCTCATCACATTACGGTAAATATTTTATCTCACTTTCTGAAAAGTCCCAAACTGGACTTGAATCCAATATAACCGAGTCCCTAGTCAATTTTTACGGACGCACTGGCTTTTGTCAGGTGAGAAAATCAAGAAAGTTTTATGCTGGAATTTTTACATAACGTATTCATTGTTTTCAGATATTTGAATTTTTACTCTCAACTCGCAATGTTCATAACTAAAATGCGAATAATTGGTACTCACGTTAAACGTTTATCGCCTCTGTGGTCTAGTGGTTCAGTTGTTGGACTTGACTGCATGAGGCCCCGGGTTCGAACCCCGGGTCGGGCAACAAAAAGAAAATTGGGTTTTTCCAATTCTCTAATAAAAAAAATGTTGCTCGGGATAGGATATGTGCCCGGTTGGCGTTAGACTTGCCACCTATCACATTGTGGGACTTAGTATCTTCGGCTAGTCGTGGGTGCCCTGGTTGTGCCTCTGCCTACCTCTTCGGGGATATGGACGTGAAGATACGGTTACGTTAAACGTATAACAAACAATACAAAAATACTAGCATGCTATATAGTCCCAAGTATTTTTTATATAAATGTATGCCTGTTATTAGTTTCTTTATTGCTTTTTTTCTTATTTTCGTCATCATTATTATTTTTTCAACTATTTTATTTATTCGTGGTGATTATAAGATAAGTTCACGTTAAATATCTTGTATGAGCTGCGTCCTTTTAATTGTTACCAAAAAGCACTGCACTTTATTAGGATTAATGAATATAATCAGAGATATCTTAATTTTTGTTACATAGATTAAATGGGATTTTTTTTATTATCTATGGTCGAGCTTTAAGCTTCAGACAGTGCGTGGTATCGCAAAACAGTTATGACTCAGCCTGTATCTACGCAGGGTGAGAACGGTCTTATCCGCATTAGTAGAGATACGTCATCGGCTGATCAGATGTTATACTGCTACGGTTTGTGACGTCATAGAAATGTGCAAATCCCCCCGCACCAACAAATCGTGGGGTGCGGTAGAGCAGACTCATTGTCGGCCTTATTTATATTGTTTTAAGAATCATGGTACACGATGCGTCGGTGTATATTCTTTTCACCGATACTTGCTGCTTCAGACGAATGGAAAGCAAATTTTATTTATTCATTATTTATTGCACATTTTGAATACAAGCTTAGGTATAAAATGTGAAAAATATGAATATAATGACAAATTGTATAACTTAATAGTTATAACTGAATAAAGACACCCGAGCAAATCGTCTACCTGATGGAAAGCCATCATCACTGTCCATGGACATTTACGACACAAAATTTAACTGCCAATTCGATATCAAAATATACAGTTATTTAACTTATTTTTTTAACTTTTGTAGGTCAAAATTTGCTTAAAAATAATCAAGAATTATTCCAAAGCTGAAGTAAACAGTTTAATTGTCTAGGTAAATGGTACATTTTCATTTCATTCATAGTATCCGCCATACCTGTAAAGGAGCAGATATACTAAAAGAAAGAGGAGCATGGGTGTATACTGCAAACTTATAGTTCAAAAACGTTGGGAAACTATATCATAGCTTTGGACTAACCATTGGGAATTTGCAAAAATCAAGTTAATTATAAAGGTATGAGTAAATAAAAGCGAAGATAACGAAAATAAGCGAGTAACAAACCGAGAACACTGGGGATATGGTGATAAAAACAATTGAGTAATGCAAACATAAATTAAAGGTATAAATACCTATGATTACACTGCTGACAGGCAAAACATTCGAGGTGGTAAACGTTGCTGCGCGCGCGCATCACCATCTCAAACGCTGGTATGACTTTATTGCACGCGGCGCAGTATCCAGTATTCCCGAAAAGCCTAGAACAAATACATGGTCATCAAAAAAAATGATATTTTTTTTTATCGCAGTCTCCCTATATATATAAAGAAGCGCACACAAGCAGAAAAATATTTCCAAAATACAAAAAAATACCTTTTGGTCAAAACTTTTATGTCGTCAATCAAAAGTTCGGATGTTAAGCTTCTTGTGCGAATTTAAGAGTTTTCCGACCACTGACCAGTTGTGTAAATTTGCCAACAGTATACACTCAGCAGAACTCGACAACAGTACAAATATGGAACAGTATGGAAACTAACCCTAGGTGATAAAATACTTACCAATAGAGTTGTGATGTTTTTTTTTTCATCAATCAAATTGCGATAACAATAGTTTACAGAAATATGAATAGGTAATCTTATGGCGTCGGTTAGTTCCAGCAAAAGACGAATACGCTTATGGCATTTTATTATTATCGCGTAAACTAATTACGACATGACCACCAGTCTTCGCGGAAACCGCTTAGGTTATCGATGAGCACGTTTATGTGTGTGTGTGTGTGTGTGTGTGTGACGTTTCGAAGGTTTGTAGGTAGTTTCCATACTGATTCATATTTATACTGTGACTCTATCACCCATTGAACAACACGATAATAAAAAAATCTAGGCAAAGTAAGTTCCATAATAATATACCCATAATTAATTAATTATTTTTGAATACCATTTAAGTATTATCTCTAGCTAATTATACATAAATATAAAAAAATATCTGTTAAAAATAATGTACTTTTTCAACTGCAATAGAAATATCAATACCACAATTAAAATTGGTATTAGCAACTTTCTATACAAAAAGTTAAAAGTACATGTTTTATTAATTCTGTGCTCCTTGCACTCGCAAATACATTGTCATTTTACTATTTTTTTATGGTAATAACTTTTGACATAAAATATTTACGTCATAGAAATATGTTTCTATTTTATTTATTTTTCGCACTGTTATGAAATATACACATAAGCCTTCCTCTGCAAACCTTTATCTATATATTAATACGTGATGCCAAAACTTTGGACCCCTTTTTACGAAAATTGCGCGGACGCAGGAGCATAAAATTTGGTACACTTATAGTTTATGTGTAGGAGAAATAAAGAACGCTAATATTTTTCAATAATAATGCTTATAAGGTACATTAAATGAATAAATAAAACATTACCCACACTACCATGTGTCAAATAAACACAAACAAATATATTGATGAATTGATGAAGTAGTTGGTCTTGAGAAATGAAGATGGCGTTCTTATCAAAATTGTAATTTCAACCAATGGACAACCACTACTCTATTAAAAAATACGCATCAAAATCCGTTGCGTAGGTTTAAATATTTAAGCATACTGAGGGACATTGGGACAGAGGAAGCGACTTTGTTTTATACTATAAGTGATTAAACGGATCGAATTCAATAGCTAAGTTACCTCAAATAGTCCCTTTTGCACAATATTAGATTAGCCCGTGTGTATAGAGTGTGACCGACTTCTCCCAGCCTGCAGTCGCAGCAGCCACATTTAAGACAGTCTTCGTGCCATAACTGGTCCAACGCCTTTAGTAGATACCTCTCCGTTATTACTTTACTGCAGCCGGCACAGATCTGACAACAAACATACATAAAAGATTACCTAAATGCTAGTTCTATATCGCAGATACAAACCTAAAATACAATAGTTAATGTTTATTTCATTAAGAAAAAAAAGCGTACTAGCATGTAATAAGTTGCCGGATTAAAAGCATTCACTATTCAACGATAAATGTTAGCTGCCAATGTGATGCTTTCTTCTAAAAAGTATGTAAAGGTCCTCCCGTTTCAAAGTTGACTATTAAGCAAACAGGTAAATGTAGTTTATTTAGGTTACTTCTGTCAAGTGCAAATTATATAGCTTGTAAAAACACTGACGATAGGACACACACTGAGATCCAGTGTCTCTCCTGAGACTAATAAACTGCACTCCTCTTGAAAGAGTAGGGTCGTCGATAACGAGGTACTGGTTTCTACGTCTGATTCTGTCAAATTGGAAGGTTTAACATTATACCACTGCAGACAAAGCTGTGTAGTTAGTTCCTAGGGTACCAGGCATCTTCCATCCAAAACATGTCTAACACCAAATTATCGCGGCTACTTAACAGATATAATTTTGACCTACCAACTTCACCGACCAACCGCGTGGCTCGGGTTCGAATCCCGAGGTGGCCGGTATTTGTGAGATTTGATGTGATTTCTGGGACTGTGTTTTTTTTTTATTCTGGTATCTGTTGATATACCCCAATATTTCCATTGGTGAAAATTCAGCAAATTTTAATTCATTGATCTTTCCTTGAAATGGAAACATAATGACAAATAGACAAAAATATATAATCTCGCCATACGAGTATACCAAGATATCTTCAATGTGCAGATAAAGGTCGTGTATGATTTTATAATTTATATAATCTAAAATTCGTCTAAAAGTTGCCTCTGCGGTCTAAGGTCTTACGTCGGACTTGATTTCTTGCGGTCCCGGGTTTGATCCAAGAATCGAGCAACAAGAAACTAGAAATTTGTATTTTCAATTTTCTAATAAAAATAACGTTGCCGTTAACGTGCCTGGTTGGCGATAGGCTTGCCACCTATCACATTATGGGTCTTAGTGTCTGGCTAAGCGTGGATACTCTGGTTGTGCCTCTGCTTATCTCTTCGAAGATATGGTCGCGAAGATACTACTACTACTCCAAAACTCTAAACCATAACGATTGCAGTACCTGTGGCTGGGGAGGCTGTGTAGGAGTGGCGCTAGAGGTCTGAGAAGGGATAGGCGAAGCCCTCGCCTCCTTGGTGACGTCCATGGCTAGCATGTGGCCGGCCAGGCCTGGACTGCCACCGCTCGCCTGCTGCGGCGTCCGCCTCTCGCACTGAAAACAAAAAAGATATTTAAATATTTTTTTGTACACTAAAACTTTTTTATATTTACATAAATTTTCAAAATGTAAAATGCATTTTACGACTACGAAACTTAACCAATTTTGTAAAAGCACTGATTTTAAAAAAAAATACCAACATTTATAGATTAACAAGCACAGTAAGTATTTTAATCCAATAGAGGAATGGTGGTATCACAGTGCTTATCGAGTGTAAGTGATTCAATCACCATTAAGTTAGATTATTACAGTCAAGTGAATTACCCTTTTAATTTTTTTTACAAGAACGCAATTTAAATTTGTAATTAAATTTAATGTGATCGTAATGGAAACAGCCGCTTTATAATTACATAAATTATTGAGTTATCGACAAGCGAAGTAACATAATGGATTTTTACTCTCCAACCGTCAAAATCGATGTCTGGTGACCATGGTTTGGTTATTTGGAGACAAATTAAGGTGTATGTTTCAGAAAGAGGACATCAAACTAGGGTTGGGTAGATTTTGCCATATACACCTTTCTTAACTGATATTTTAACAAAAACAAATACAGTTGGAAACTTAATTCGTCATTTTCAAACTATAATATTTTATGTGCTTGATTTATACATTTAAAGATTTTATAAAATCGTTAAAAATATTATCTGAACATTGCAGATATACTCAGATAAAGAGGAAAGGTTAATGGGACGCTTATTAATCCAGTTTTTATTTTCGTCAATTTATCCCCCCATTATAAGAGCTTTCAGTATTACTTAAAAAAAACTTTTCATCAAAACCGACTTTGTATACAAGGACGTATATTTAAATGAACAATGTAACAATTTAATATCTCGACCGTAGCAACACACTAACGCATAAAAGTTAATGGCATGAAATTCGTCGTCTGGCAATAATTCTCGAAAAAATTAGCACAACTAGTCAACCGATTAATGAGAACATGAAACGAGACGCCATTTTCGAACTATAACAAATTCTGTGCCTTAAATATCAAATAAAAACGGTAATTTAAATTGATGAAAAAACCGGCCATGGTGAGCAATAAAGTAAAGCACGGAGCGCGCGGCAGCGTCACGGTTAATTAACGATTTAAATACGAACATTTTTCAATTATATTTGGTAACTACAGCCGTGCACAGGTGTCGCTGTTCACTACATATTACAACCCTTTCAGCGCTTGTCCTCTGCTTCGAGACCGAGTCATCGCGAACGGATAAAATAGTGCGATGCGAATGTGGATGGGTGTAGGTACCCGGGGAGACCAAGGCTGACATTCCACGATCAGATCAATCGGATATTATCCTAGTGTAGTGTCAAGAGTCTCCGAAACCGGCGTGTATGTATAAAAAAGGGTAATTCATGTGAAGGAAGCCAGACAGGTGTTTCACAGGAGATCTGGCACTCGATACTCTCTGCCTACGTCGTAAGGGACTTGGCGTGAAGATATTTATGTATGCTTAATATAAAGTCGTGTTAGTTTCACTATTTATAACTAATGAACGACTGAACCGATTTGGCTGGACATTGATAGGGTGGTAGCTTCGAACCAGGAGAAGGGGATATGATACAGGATATAGGATATTTATTCTGTTCGACAGCGAAGAAAAACAACTGTTAATTTGATAGGACTTTACAGACGGACTGAACGAGTTTAAAAAAGTTCGCCGGAACAGCGAGTTAACAATAAAATACACGCAAATCTCCTAACTTTTATGTGTAAGTTTAGAAAATGAATTTCACAATAAATAGTAAAAAATGTACACAGCTTGTTTTCATTTGGATAACAAACACGTTTTATCTATTTCTTAATATAGTAGGTAATATATTATTATGTACGAGTATTCTTTAAGCATATGCGTAAGCGATAAACTGATTCTGGAGTAGAAAACAAATATTGTTAGTACTATATGGATAACAAACAAGTTTTAGTTCATTAGTCTGATAATTGCTAACTAATTAACAATTAGAGTAATTACCTGCAATTTGGCCGATAAAGTAATTGTCATTTTGATATATCCTAATGGCTATAAAGTTTACCAGTAATATAATAGTCTAAAAATAGCGAATAAAATGACTAGCTGCAACTTTGAGATATCTAGTACTGCGGTTCTTAAAACAAGATCAAAGTTCAAGTGACAAATATATATAGTTTCCAGTTTTTGAGCTACCTGGTAAACAGACAATGGAGTCTTCCCTATAAATTGTTATACTTACGATTTGTTAATTATAGGAAACAGGAGTAATAGCAAAGTATCATGTAGTCAAATCCATGAGTCATCATCTGAGTAATATTAAATATCATAAAAAACATTTGCTGTTCGTTAGTCTCGCTAAAACTCAAAAATAGTTGGATCGGTATGGCCAATTTTGGTTCTAAATTATTTGTAGAAGTCCAGGAAAAGTTTACAAGAAAAGGAAAAAGGAAAAGCTGCGAGGATACTAGGAAAAACAACATTTTATGTTTTTCCATACAAACAAAATGGGTGGAATGAAGTTCGCCGGCTGCAGGCAGTCTGTCTGTCTGTCTGTTAAATATAATACTGGACTTTTGAAAACCGAAGGAATTCGAAACGTTTAGAGCACTTCTTCACTTCACTTCTTCAACTAAACTAAATAGTCCGAACAAAACCTAAACATTTGGTTTGGATAGATGAGCCCGTCCTATAGTTATAAAATTACAACGAAAAATGGCATTGATTTTTATATACAGTCGTGGTCAACTAATTAGAGAGACTCTTTGGTTAAACCGAATTGTGAATTTATTTTTTATTTTCCAACGAGTCTAAACCATATTCCATATCTCTTACATGTAAGTATAATTAGTCATTTATGTGCCCG
>NJDC01004804.1:16606-38313 GCA_002245475.1 Calephelis virginiensis
AAAATGTTTTTTTTTAATAATAAGAAGTTGCTTATTTTGGAATGTTTCACATTGGATCCGACCGACTGCGCTACTATCGATGCATCAAATATAATGTAGAAGCTGACATTAACAGCTTCTACATTATTTTATTTATTATATATGAAAATCAATGCAACTTTTCCTTGTAATTTTATAACTCAAGAACGGGCTCACCTATCCAAACCAAATGATTAGGCTTTGTTCGGACTATTTAGTGTATAAATATACGGAATCTGATTCTAATCTAATATCAATCCACATAAATTACGTAGAGAAAAAATCCGAATGTATGTGGTAGTTTTGTAGATTCATATGGATTCGTTGCATTCGGAAAAGGCATTCCGTAATAAAATTTCGAAGGTATTATATTATGTGGCCGGATATTTCGTAAACTCTATTACTAGATTTCCACCAGTGTGCCATGGGAGATATGTATAAAAACAAAAAAAACAGTAATAATTAAATTAAAAAAATACATTAGAAGGCTAAAATTTTAAAACATAAGAATAAAAAATAACATTAGTCCGTAAATAAATGACTTACATGTAGATTTGCTACTGGTACCTTAGTATTATTGTTTACTCTGTGACAAAGATATGGGAGTTGTGGCCATATTACTTGTAGCAAAAAAATGTAATATAAATATAATGTAATGCAGCAAAACTGCAATATTATATTCGATACTTTCTTCTCAAAAGATAGCAGAGATTTCAAGATGGTCGTACATAAATTTTATCAACATCCCATTAATAATTTGAAGCTACATTTTTTTCGATAATGCATAAATTTTCGTCTATGTTGACAATATCTTTAAAGACAAGGTTGTTAATACGGACAAAAATTGATGCCTTTTAGTGTTTTTTGAGCTATGTTTAATAATAAACATATCTCAAAAACCAAACGAAAAAAAAACGGGTCATGAAAAAATTAATATGGACCTTGCGCTCGGAATTATGACGTATCTTTCCAAAAAAATTAAAGTTTGATATTTAAGAAACCAATTGACTAAAACATAACAATAAAAATATGTATATTGTGGAAAGTACAAGTGAAATTATAAATTGTTTCCAAAAAATAACCATCAAAATCGGTTTGTTTTCGTAACCCGAATTTAGAACCTCCTCTATTTTGGATTTGGTTTTACAAATACTACTCAGTGGGACTAGATGAAAGTCTCCAATGATTAGACCGAATTCGTGTAACCTCGTTGCCTATTTATGATACCTCAACAACACATCAACGTCCGTCAGTGCTCGTCATTGCCTTAATTTTGAAGTGATTAGGTATAGACGGCGGATATACCTACTTAGTCTAGAAGCTTAAGATATTAACCGCAGATAACTAAAGTATAATTTATATCTGTGGTGTCTTCAAGTGTCGTGTATTTCAAACCATTAGCAAATCCGTCTGCTTCTTTGCCTTAATACAAAAAAATATTATTTGCAAGCAATATATTGATATTTTTAAAAATGTTAAATCATTTTAAGATATGTATTTAAGTGCAAAAGTCGCAACATTGATTACATTACTTATGTCTAAAATAAGTTTATTGGGCTGGCCACACACCAACGATTCAAATGTTGCTTACGCTAATGGTCCATAAATTGTCAATGTAAAACTTGGTTTCTTACAGATTCACAAGTAATTATGTTCAAATTTCTTTTCTTACTATCTACCTTATTTATTATATAATTGATATTTGATGACGTGGTAGATCCAAAAAGCTAAAGAGCTTTATTTACGCAAAACAATATGGTAAATAAAAAATCTAGGTCATCTTAATTTTTAATTTTTGTTATTAAGTTATAAATAACGTTAAGGATTTGTTATGCTATTTGTAATTCGGACATATAATATTCAGGATGTATGCGAAAATACGAGTAGATTTAAATAATGCAAAGAAGAAGTGAGAGGAGAGAAGTAAATATTTATGTTTGTCTATGTTTATTCATTATTTTTGTTTACACACTAGCGCTTGCTAAGAGTTTTGCCTGCATTTTAAAGATTTAAGGTCTTTCATAAAACTTTTTAGGTGATAAGTTTAATAATTGACTTAATATCCTACTCTTCGAGTTATAGCACATTTAAAATTTTAGATACTGTCGGTGATGCCATAAATCTTATCCAAACCAAAATAAAAAAAAGTATTGTAAAAATAAGTGTTGTAAAATAACAAGTATGACACAGGAAAGCAAACCCGGGCCATTTCGTATTGACTCAACGTACTTACAAAGTAAATCTAATACAGAAAAACTTTAACAAATGCAAAGATTTTTTTTATTGCATAAATGAGTTGTTTGTCCAGGGATATTAATAAAAAAGTAAAATGAACGATGTCGCACATTAGGAGTCGTTAGTCTGTACCCGCCCTAGACGGATGTCCTTTCAATTAATGTTCATTTTTTACCTCCATAAAATTTAATGGAATGTATTAAAATTACCGCTTAGCACTTATTTGCCTCATTGATTCTACAAGTTTTTTATAACCCTTGATTGCAGTAGATTTATGACTATTACAATTAAATCTTCTTAAAATAAAAATTATATTTAAGGCCCCATACTTAGTCAGCCCGAAGAGCCAATCAGCGCACTCCCCCGTTCCATGATTACTTTGAAATATTGCGCTCTAAAGTAAATGTCCTAAGCGCCAAATCACTATTTTTGATACTATAAAAGTAATTTGAAAAAAAAATTAAAAACTGAAACAGTTATCTTTTAGGTATAATACTTATCTATGTTTATGTTAAATCTGGTTTCGATATTTTCATAATTGAAGTAGACAGATGGGTTTTGCTTTCAAAAAAGGGTTAACTTTTTGATTTTTTTCTATCGAGCAAAGTTAAATGAATCGTGTTTTGGAAACACTAGTCTTATAAAGCATATTAATCTTAATCTTGTGTATTTTTGTCGCCAAGATCCATAATTGCTTTGTATGAAAAAAACAGTATATTGCTGACGTATTTTAGCATACATGGCCCCTTAAGTGGTTTTACGTTTTTACTTGAACAATATATTTAAATTTAGATTTATAATAACATTTGAAAAATCTTAGTTTTGTGACAAGTTATAAATTGTAAGAAGGTGGTGAAGTTATACACCGTGACGACATACACACGTAGTGTATCTACATAGTGACGTCATTTCAGACTTAACAGGACCTTCCAAAAAAATCCTAGTCATTTTTAGAAAATTAGTTTTGTTATCAATAGGCATTTAAAGGAAAAATATTGTTTATGATTAATGACATTCGCGAAAATATGTAGGCACTAAAACAATTTACCCGACAGACTTGCACAAGTGACCAATAGGTTACGCTTGAATCTCGATTTCGTATAAATTGTAATTTGGAATCGAATTTGTATCATTTTGTACTCTTGACAATACTAGCGAATTTTTTGCATGTACTTCCATAAAAATCAAAGTAAAGTAGAGTGTATTTACGCCCATATCCCCGAAGGGGTAGGCAGAAGTACAACGAGGGCACCCGCGACAAGCCGAAGACACTAATGTGATAGGTGGTAAGCCAATCACCAACCAGGCACATATCCAAAAAGCGCTCGTGAGAACATTAAAGATCCTAGGAGTGGAAGGCCTAAATCCTCTACCACGAAAGAAAACATCGATAAAATTGGTGATCTCGTACTGGGTGACCGAAGTTTGACCATTGGTAAGATAGCTGAGACAACAAACATTAGTTATGGCCGGTTGCAACATAATAACGGAAGAGTTAGGGTTCCATAAGGTTTCTGCTCGCTGGGTCCCGAGGTTGCTTTCAGCAAAACAAAAACGAGTTCGATACACAATTTCGCGAGACTGTTTGGAACTTTTTGAGACTGATCCCGAGGATTTTTTGTCGAGATTTGTTACCATGGATGAAAGCTGGGTTCACCACCATACTCCTGAATCAAAGCAACAATCCAAACAGTGGAAAAGATCAGACTCTCCTACAGCGAAATAGGCTAAGGTCGTTTTGTCATGTCATGGCTTGTCAACAATGTCATGGCTTCTGTTTTTTTGGGATGCGAAGGGTATTATTTTTGTAGATTATTTACCGAAAGGTCAAACTATAAATTCTAGTTATTATTGTAACCTTTTACGAAGACTCCGGGAAGAAATAAAAGAAAAAAGGCCGGGAATGTTGCGTAAGAAAGTTTTGTTTCATCAAGACAATGCACGTGTTCACACTTCTGTTGAAACAATGTCTGTAATCCATGATCGTGGCTACGAATTGCTGCCCCACCCACCTTATTTAATTCGTTTATCATTTATTTCCAAATTTAAAAAAACACTTGCGTGGCCCGAAATTTTCGACCAAAGATGAGGTGATAGTCGCAGTAAACGACTATTTCGCCGACCTTCCGGAATCTTTTTTTTTCGAGGGGATAAACAAGTTGCAGGTCAGGTGGAAGAAGTGTGTTGAGCTAGATGGAGACTATGTCGAAAAATAAAAATAAATTTAGACCCACTTTTCTTTCATTTTCTTGGTCGGGCTTAGAACTTTTGGATCGACCCTCGTATCATAAAATAATATGCATTAATTATTGCACACATATTTTGAAATAAGAAAAAAAAAGCCAAGCCCGCTGAGTTCCTTGGCGGATCTTCTCAGTATAAGACCGCGTTCCGATCCGGTGGGAAATTTATTGTTACATAGACGCGTTACAAGTGCCTCTTGTAGATTAACGTGAAAAAGAGATAATTGTTTAATTTGAATTTGAAATAGCAACCAGAAGATAGCGACGCACCCTCTTACCATTTAAAAATCTTCGGCTTGTAATTATAACATTTAAAAACTAGTTTCAATATAAACAGGATCTATCAATGATTTATACAGCTCCGGCTTCCAATATCAACATTTATAAGTCACAAAAACCAAGCAAAATATGACATCACTTCATAAATAGATAATAAATATTTTCTGTAACATATTTTGTAATCTGTTACTTGAATGCTCATAAAATCATAAGACATAAATTCCGAAAATAAATTACATGCTTCATTAATATTAATATCAATAGCTGAATTTGAAATGTCACAGATAACTCTATCTTCGAATGCATAAAATTACCATTACCTAAAGATAAAAGTAACACATAAATACCGTAATACAATTATTAATAAACACCTGAGACTATAAATCAAATTGTATATTTGTATAGTCATATTCTTTTTATATTTTTCCCCGTGTTGGTCCGGTCTCCTTTGAAGAATAGACCATCTGCCTTCCTGCAAGGCAGTAAAAGGCGAGCAAAGGCTTTACAGTCACAACTGATTATGTGGTAGAGTTTCGCAGCGACTCCCCCGGATTGGTACCACCACCTTACCTATTCCTGCCGCCATAACGTCAATGCTTGCTGTTGACATGTTCCGGTTCGGAGGATAAGTTAGCCGGTAAACTTACTTTTGCTCGGGGCCTAAAATCCCGGCCTCAGGTACAGGCAACAGACCATTACCACCTTTGGTGTCTCTAGGTGGCGTGAATTTCTTACCATCAGGAAATCCGACTGCTTGTTTGCCTTCCAATATAAAAAAAAACGAATCTCCATAATATTGTAAAAAATCTTAATTACCAAGTCATTGTACTTATACACCTTAATAATATCAAAATAATCGAGAAAAATATACCAGGATAACGCAATTATCTTATACGAGTAGGTATACAAAAAAGAATCCCCATTTCGCGTGGTCATCAAGCCTGAACATATGGACAGATTTTGCTAACTCTTTTTAATTTTATTATCGCCTCTGTGGTCTAGCGGTCCGGGTGTGGGACTTGACTGCATGAGGTCCCGGGTTCGAATCCCGGGTCGGCCAACAAAAAGTAAATTGGATTTTTCCAATTTTCTAATTAAAAAATGTTGGGGGATTAGAAATGTGCCCGGTTGGCGATAGGCTTGCCACCTATCACATTGTGGGACTTAGTGTCTTCGACTAGTCGTGGGTGCCTTGGTTGTACCTCAGCCTACCTCTTCGGGGATATGGGCGTGAAGATACTTTTTTTTTAACTGTAATGGTTATAATCAGGAGAACGTTCTTATGAAAAAAAAAACAGAAATTACAGGGAAAATGGAAAAACAATGATCTATACAAACTATCAGTAGGTAGCTGTTAATAAGTAACATGAAGTTCGCCGGGTCGGGTTGTCTCTTTGTATAAAAATGCATCCCCACTTCGCGTGGTCATCGCATCACTCCTGAACGGATGAACCAATATTGTTAATTATTTTTTTGTATTTGTTATTATCAGGAGAATGTTCCTGTGAAGTGGAAAATCGGGTAAATTGTAAAAACGACACTTTTTTTCATACGATCTGTGAATAGCTAATAATGTCAAGCGAAAACAAATCGCAATTATCTAGCCTACCACATATATTCCTATTCTAAAGTAAAAAATTAAAATAACTTCTGTCATAACCTATGTATAATTTAGCCAAAAACCATCTTGATCACGTCAGCTTTCATGCAAAAAAAAACCGCATTGAAATCTGTCCATCCGTTCAAACTATGCTACTGACAGACAGAAACACCCACAGACAAGTAAAACTTGCAACATCCCTCTTTTTCTTATGGAAATAAAATTTTAGTTACAGACTAAAAAACATGTTAAAAATACGTAGTTCCATTAAAATAATTTAGACCTAAGGCGTGATTAGCGCAAACATCAAAGCATCTACACAGTCTTCAGATTTACATTATTAATGGGTTCAATCTTCTTAGAAAAATAATCAATACATCATGGAAGCTTGGTTATTATTATAAACGGCGTCTTGTAAATAGACATGTAATAAAGCAATATCAAATAACATATACGTGTAAAAAAACAGGTGACGGTATAAAATAACCATTAATGTTATTTGAAAACTTGGGAATCAATACTCGATACATTTATTTAATAAGGGCCATCAATTCTGCTGAACGTTCAATGTGGATAGTTCTGACCATGGATGTTCACTTAGTATAGAACGCGCACACACGTTATGCTGTTAGTTATTAAAAAGCTAGTCAAATTACCGATTAATAAAAAAACATTATTTTTTTCAAATTTATACAGAAATGGTTAATTTCTTTACAGTATTCCCACATAATTAGAGATAACTTATAAAGCATACTTAAAAAAAACATAATTAAATGATAGTGCTGCTTAAATTTCAACATACAAATTCACGGAAACGTGAATATGTTATTTGCATTACTTGGTAGGTATTTTGAGTTATCTAAATGATTTTAAAAATTAGCAAATTATAATTACAACTTTTGCCACTGCAAAAAAGTGGTTCAGCAGCTTCAAAGTATATTTCAAATAATTTTTAAAGTTATACTTCTTTTGGCGCGTTAGGAAAAAATGATGAGGGTAAATTATTACGATGCGCGCGTACACCGTCACAAAAAACCGACATGATGAAGTTAGCTACAGATAACATTTTAGTTTTTAAAAAGATTTTTATCTTATTACGCCGAAGAAGTATAACTTCTAACGCGTGTACGTAAGTACACACACACACTTTTTTTACTGATCACGTGTTTGTTTGTTAGCTAAACTTATTTTTAACACATTAATTTGAAACGGAAACATTTTAATTGATGGAAAATTGTAATGGTTTCACTTCTGTTGAGCCAAAGGTGAAACCTTAAACTTTTATGTGAATTGAGACTCCATTACTTTAATAAATAATCATTGATTTCTTATTCATAATCTTGGCTCCACACTCAACAACGCCCATAAATACTCTAAACGGCGGTAATTTATACAGCTAGCCTATCTCTGTGTCATCGCTAGTATGTATTGATTTTGAAACGACTGTATTAATCAACATGGCTCATAAAACTGTTCTCGAAACTGAACTCTAGGTAAGGTATATGCTCTAGACTGCGGTAAGTTGTCGAGCTCGTCCGTTCGACTATGGTCGCAGTTTTTGCTCATTACCTGTCTGTCGTGTCGCTCGTGTGAAATGGTTCAAAGTACATTAGACAGCATCGGTGAATGTAGCTTCCAGATTTTGCAGTGGCTACGACTACAGTTTTATTCTTTAGAACCTAGCCACATTACAAAACTCCAGAAGATTATGTTCTGTACATTGAAGATATTTTAATAACTTAATTACAACAAAACTGCAACAAACATATTCCAATCGTTATTTACCGAGTGTTTGCATAAAAAGCATACTAGAAATAAACAAAAAAAATGGTTGAATTAATAACTTCCTTCATTTTGAAGCAGATTAAAAAGCCAAATCTAGGTGACTTGTTAGAGGTATTAATGGACTTGGACTAGTATTTAATGTGCTATCGACATTTAAACGGGCATATACAAACAATGAAGAAAACTATATGACCAAGATTCTTATCCTAATTAGATAGCAATAAATAAAGATTTAATGATTTTATAACACGGGTAAAGGCTCGGCACATAGCAAGCGAAACATTTAACTAGAAAATAATTCAACTACATAAAGTCACATGTGATTTTTTATATTGCTATAGAAGAGTTATGCTTTTCATTAAAGGACTGTAAGTCTGTTGCTGGCTGTTAAAATGAAAACAGTGTGATATTTTGTACTTAAATAAGAAAATATAGTACATTACATTGCTATAACATTTTATTGTGCTCTAAATACAGAGTAATTAGAAATACATGAAATAAAACATATAATGTTAATATAATGAATGTAAGAGCATTTATAGATAAATGTTCTATCTCAGCATTCAAACGCATCTATACATACACTCACAAACTTTCGCATTTCTAATATTAGTAGGGTTGTCAAATCCCGTTAACTAAACGAAAGTATATTGACAACGAAATGATACCTACTTCAAAGCATTTTTACATATTTTTAAGAGCTAGTGCATAAAAATAATATATTTTTCTATGGGAACATAATTTCAAATTTCATATATTTTTTGTCGGGCAACAAAAATAAAAATTTGGGTTTTTAAATTTTCTACTAAAAAAAATATTGCTCGGGATTTGATATTTGCCCAGTTGGCGATAGGCTTGCCAGCTATCACATTGTTGGACTTGGTGTCTTCTTCTAGTCGTGGGTGTCCTGGTTGTGCCTCTGCCTACCTCTTCGGGTATATGGGCGTGAAGATACTTTTTATATTTTTTGTAAAAATAGAAAAAAAGTGTTTTTGCAACTAATTTAATTTCAGAGAAAAATATAGATTAATATTTAGAGCATTGTGTTTGTTGGTTTCAGGGCAACCTTTCCATAAAACGTGGTCCACCTCTTTTAGTGTGTGTCATTAGACTAACGCAGAATTGCAAAGATCATTAATTAACTACAAAATCCAATTTAAGCTTTAGTCTAATTTGAACCAAATCTATTAATTTATAAGCTAGCAGTAAATTTAATGAGATATACACTAATACTAATTGTAAATGGTCTCATAAATAACTGGCAAACAAATGTACTTACTATAAACGATATTTTTGATTAAAATATGATGTCTGACAATGAATAATGGGTAATAAATTATGTGTTAGTGGTAAAGTATCCCATTGTGGATGTGCATTTCACATTACACTTAAAATAATTGTATTGGGAAATTTCAGATAATAGACCACACATTGTGGTCCATGAAAACTATTCAAATGAAAATTTATTCAATACTGAAACATTCACGAAAAATTCGACGCTAAAAACAGTGAAGAATTAAATATTTTATGTAAAAAAATAGCAAACAAACACACGGCTCGCCTGGTGGTAAGAGATATCTGCCAATAGACACCATAGATGTTGTAGGTGTGTGTTTTCTATCTTGTGGCCGAAGTGCTAAACCAATTGAACAATCTAACGGCTACCCTGACCTACAGATCGGAACATTACGCTGCCTTTATAGCGGCAGGAATTTATTTGCCTTCCAATATTATAAAAAAAAATTCAACTTACAGTTTTAGTCAAGTATAAATGTATTGATACTTATTTTTATTATTGATGCAGGACAAGTTACACAAATTGAATCTAACCCCAAAGTAAGAACATTATATGGTGCTAGTCAACGATACTAATACATAGAAATACTTAAATAGATACCAAAATAAATTTAATAAACACCCAGATCCAGAAATGCAGACATCTAAATGTTCATCACCCAAATGCCCGCCCCATCGGGAATCAAACCCGAGCCCCGCGGTTGATCGATGTAGTTAAGCGCGTACGCCAGCCACTCGACCAACGAGTCGAGTAATAAGTAAGTCTTTTATTAAATTAATCTCTTTCAGTATTAATAAATATCTGTTTTTTAAAAGGTTCTCGTCGAACAACGTATAACAGCTCGCTGACTTGTAACATGATAGTTAAAGAGTAGGATTGAAAGATAGTGTCAATGTTAAAATGAAAAAGGGTAGCTGACAGATGAAAGATTGACAAAGCAGATATACAATGCGAATGTGGATAGGTATAGTCATAGGTTGTCACGGCAATTTTGGAGGAAGATAGACAGACCTGTAAAGATCGTGACATTTTGCTCTCGATACTCTGAATACCATATAAAGGACTTAGCGTGAAAATATGTATGTATGTTAAATAATAATTAATAATGGTAGTTGGTGTTAAATCTAATATTTTAAAATTTTGTTCAAATATTAAAACATGATATGTTATAAATCTTAATATTTTTTTATAATTTTAAAGATATTTAGACACCACAATGTAGTAGAATATGTTGGTATTAATAAAAATCTTTTGTAACAGCTTTTAACACACATATTCAACAATTAAATAAACACTTTTAATTTTTCAAATAATTAAACTAGTTATAATTATAAATAATTGACTTAAAAGTTGAAGTGTGTGTAATTAAATAATATTTTTTTATTCATATTAAAATATTTGCACAACAAAATATGGTAAAATATGTTGATATACTTAAATATTTTTTTCATATCTCATTTTAACACATATTCCGCAAATAAACACATTTCTTTCTTTCATTCTTTCTAAAACGGGGTATTTAACAGTTTGACTGCATTAACGTAACATGTTAACGAATGTCTGATATTAATTAAAAACATCAGCATACACTTTGTATGCAGGTCAACTTAAATTTATTAACAGTTAAGGCACTAACTTACCGGAAGCTATAAAATAATAAACCCATTTTGTTGGAATCTCACTCAGCATCCTCGGCGGCCATGTTCTGGGGCTTTCAATAAATAAATGATTAAATTAAGTTATAAATCATCCAGTCCTAAGCCAACTGTGGATATCATGTTATATGAGAACGGTCCACGAACACATTTATTGAAATTATTGATCTTATAATATTAATAAGATAATTTATCTGTCATCCCGCTGATTTCAGGTATGCTGACAATATTTTATTAGTAATATTTAATAATCTTGCCTCCATATAAGTTTGTAAAGGCGGGCGTAAAATAAATGGGCTATTACCAACAAAACCACCGGTGGCAGTTGTGCCTACCTGGGTTTTAATTTTTGAAGTGAAAACTTCTTTAGCGGCGTTGCGCACTTTTTTGGGAATGGGTAAGAACTTCTAAACTCGCGTCGGATCTCCAGATCATAAGACGGCGCAGGGCGCTTGCGCGAGATCTAAAATAAAACGTAGATTCGTCGCTGTTTTTGTATTGCTTAGATATTTCCGAAGAGTATAGGATTCGCAATGGATAATACGCCGCAATATACCTACCATTACATTCTCACAAGACAACATGATAGCAGATACGTATAATATCAACAGACATTGCTGAATTTGTTCCATCTTGAAAATAAACTTTAAGTGTAGACGAGCAATTATACAGATAATATGACGACGCTCCTAGCCGTCACGTGGTCTAACTTTAGCGAGTTTTTGTCAAGCCAAAGGTTATTGATATGAAAATAATAATTGTGCATAAATGATAGTACTTTCATACTGATAATTAAAGCAATTCGTGCAAAATTATTACCTAACTATTCCAAAATGTCAAAAATGCACAACGTTAATATTCAAGTTTTCACTTCTGCCGGCACTCCCGAAGTGCAACCCGTCTTTTTTTTCGAAATAACTACTGTTGTGTACGTTTAGAAACTTTTACATCACAGGGCTAGTGGGCGAGCAGAGTGCTCAGACGGGGTTATAAATCCACTCTTTACTTATTCCTTACGCTGTACTGACAGTGCTTTGAATTGTCGGTTGTAAACACGTCTTCCTCCAAAGTTCGGAGGATACTTGTTTCATCTTCCGATTATTAAAATAGAATAGAATAACTATAGTGCACCACAATACCTAAAAAATAAATACACTAAAAATTAAACTTAAAAACCAAGTGATACACAAAAGGCGGCTTTATCGTTAAAACAGTGATCTTTTCCAGGCAACTTTATGTTACGGAGATATAATCGAAGAAATGTTGTATCATCATGGTTGATTATTATTATTAAATTTGGATTAAATCTACTGTCAAGATGGACGAAAACCAATGCTTACAACCGTTTCTAATTACTATAAGTTAGCCGATAAAATTATTTCTACACACATTTTTTTTATTAAATTTTATTATCGTGACAGGTTTGTCAGGTGACTTAGGTGCCAGAAAAAAACATCTAGATGTCATCAACGTACCTGCCCTAATCGAGAATCAAATCCTTCCTCGCTAACCCCTTAGCTAACAAAACGAACAACCAAACATTATTATCGCACAATACTAACTCAAGGTACAATCAGAGCATATTATGTCGCTATCTTCTCACAATGGACGGGACAAGTTCCAGCGCCAGTTCAAATATAACTCTGCCTATTGAGGCACGACTTTAGTTATAAGTCGAGGACTGAAAAGTCCTACCATGATTTTAATTCAACAATTCATCAGGTAAGTCCATGTACGATTTTATATTTTAAGCCATTTCGATATATGTATTTCTTATGTTTATTAACTGATGGGTTTTATCTGAGAGAGGCGCCAAAGGTCTTCGAAACCAAATCCCACCGAAATCCCAGAAGAGGCAGGCTGAGGCACAACCAGGACACCCACGACTAGCTGAAGACATTAAGTCCCACAATGTGGTAGGTGGCAAGCCTATTGCCCACCGGGCATGTATCCAATCCCGGGCCACGTTATTTTTATTAGAAAATTGAAAATACACATTTTCAATTTTCAATCTAACTCAGGACCTCAAGAAGTTCAGCAACGTATTTCGTGTTTGTAAGAAAAGAGTAATGAATATGCAGGTTTGCAAGCGTTATGACATTTAGCACTCGATATTCTCTGCCAGCCATGTAAGAGATTCGGCGTGAAGATAAGTGAGTAAGTATGTTTGTTACGCGACTCCGCCGCCAAGTATGATTTCTCCTTTTTTCGTAAGGTAAATGTTGGTGACAAGTGGTTATACTGAACTAGCTGTTTACTTGCGACTTTGTCAGTGTAGAAGACTTAAAATTTTGTGGTGTCAAGTCTATCACCAACTGGACACATATCCGATTCCGGGCAACGTTGATTTATTAAAAAAAAAACGAAAAAAATAACATATTTTTTTGTTGTACGATCCGGCGACTGAACCCGGCACCTCATGAAGTATAATCCAACACCAGACCGCTAAACCTCGGAGGCGACTAAATGAAAAGAAAAATTTGCTTAAAAGCTTTTATTCCGTTTTATTTTTCAGTCTAGGTATACAGCCACTAATATGTTTAACACCACTTCACCTCGTTATCTATACTTTATCGCCTCTGTGGTCTATTGGTTCGGCATTCGTTCCCAGCATAAGATCCGGGTTCGAATTGTATTTTCAATTTTCTATTAAAAATAACGTTGCCCGGGATTGGATATAGTCCCTGCTGGCAATAGGCTGGCCACCTATCACATAGTAGGACTTTCTGTTGTAGTCGTGGATGCCCTGGTTGTGCCTCTGTCTACCTTTTCTGGGTTAAGGGCGTAAAGATAATTTTTTACCACTTTACCTTTTCTTTTAACCCTGGCATCATTGCTTGTCATTGCACACATGGTCCTATAGGCAACAGTCTTCTCTAACCATCAGAAGAGCATATCCAATATCTTAAAACATGGAAAACGTTTTAAAGTTACAAAGCTTGTTCTATTTAAAGAAAAAATATTATACATTCATTTGAATAAGAGACACGTTTACGAAAACTAAACATGGTACATTTTCTAATGTCACAAATTGACCATGGCCCATCCAATATCACACAGTAATCCTCTCATCTGTCTGAACTGGAAATGTCAGGTGAGTTTTATAAAACTGGTTAAACAACTAAATTTGTAAATCAAAAGAATATTTGGGTTATTTCCATACAGTACAGTTTTCCCCATGCTGGTCAGTATTCCTTTGCAAAATAGACCGTCTGCCTTCCTGCCAGACAGCTCATAAAAGGCGAGCATAGACTTACCGTCGCTAACACCGTGACATCTGACTATGGTGGTACTGGTGGTAGAGTTTCGCAGCGATTCACTAGGATTGATACTACCACCTTTCCTGTTCCTACCGCCATAACGTCAGCGCCGGTTCGGAGTATGAGGTTGCCGGTAAACTTACTTTTGCTCGGGACCCAACATTCCGGCCTAAGATTGGCAACGCACCATTACCACCTTTGGTGTCTTTAGGAATTTGAATTTTAATTACTTGCCATCAGAAAATCCATCTGTTTGTTTGCCTTCAAATATCATAAGAATTATTTCATGACATAATAAACAACCATGCTTAGCTGCAAAGAAAATGACCATTATGGAATATGTGGCAAACGAGCAGGCAGTTTACCTGATGGAAAATGACCTTTGCTGCCCTTCAACAACCAACACTAGGGGTGTCACACTTGTGTTGCCGTCCGCTACAAACGTATAAGCTCTGTTCTTGAAGGTCCCGAAATCATAATGTTTCGGAAACACTGCCGCCGATAAGAGATTTCGCAATGACCCATTTAACTCATGCTCACCCCTTTGAAGGTAATAGTCAGAGATAGGCACATGGTCCATTTTACACAGGACTTAGTCCAATAGTTATGAGAAGATTCTTTAACCAGGAGAAGAACTACCTACTTTTTCTTTAGCTTATAACACAAAAAAAGATATTTTGAATAATGGTCGATTATGACGATGTTATTGCGTCCAATTTCGGATATGTTAATGTAAATTTTGACCTCCGAAAAAGACAGACCTGTTTTAAAAGCATCGTGTTTTATTAAAAAAAGTATAAAAAAAAATATTTTAAGTAAAAAGTAAGAATGATTTAAAATTCTTAAATAATAATGACAAGACAGAATAAATACATAAAACAATCTTTAACGAACCTGTGACATTTTACGTGCAAAGAAAATATAATTGATTGCAAAGCATTGATATAAACTAGTTCTAGAAATGTTCAAAGTCAGTAAAAAAATGTTCTGTGAGTGGTTGAAACGTGTTTATTGTTTTATTTTTTTATGAATATTCTTAGTGTCTTGGGATTTTTACTAAAAAGGTATTTATTTTGTACTTAAACTTAAGAATTATTTTTATTAAATTAATATGATTATACTTATTTTATTGAGGATTTCAGTTATTTTAATCTTTTGATGAGGAACATTTTGGTATGTAGGTAGCGTACTCATATCACGTAAACCAAACTTTAAAATCCCCACACAATGGTGACCACTTTTGGTATATAAAACTCTATTCGTCTCGTAATAATTAACAATTTTTAATCATTCACGTATTTCAATATTTTTTTGGAAATAAAAACTAAACAAAAAAAGAGAATATTGGCTACACGACGAAACCTTAGGTCCTCTTCTCCCTCTTATCAAGTATGGCATTTTGAAGACTTCATAGAGCTAGTCATCAAAGAGCAACATACGTTCGCATAGAATAAGCGAAATATTTTAAGTTTGGCTAAGCGAAATATTCGAAATAAGCCATGTTATAATTATTATCCTGTATAATAATAAATTAAGGAACTTAATAAATATGATATATATCTCGTTGAACAGAGTTTATTAGTTCAAATAGAAACCGCAACACACAGCGTGATATTTTCTGTTACCTTATATGCTACCCTAGTACTCATGCTATTTTTTTTGTAGTTTATGTCATACAAAGTAAGTATACTATAATATACAATGTTGTATAAAACTCCATAAAGTAAGTATCTTCTCTCCCATATCCCCGAAGAGGTAGGCAGAGGCACAACCAGGGCACCCACGACTAGTCGAAAATACTGTACTGTAGTGTGAAATCCCACAATGTGATAGGTGGCAAGCCTATCGCCATAAAATAAGAGTTTAAAAATTTTTGATTTAAGCCCACGACGGAAAAAGAGGGGTGTTCAAAGTTTGGAGCATCTTTGTGAGTGTCTGTAGTATCAGCTTTTCAACGGATAGAGCGATTTCGATGCGAATTTTTGTTTGAAAGCTTTATTAGGTTATTGATTTTATTTTTATTGCAGTGTTTTCTTTCACTTATCATTGCCATCTTTTTTTGGTATTTTGTAGTTTTAGCACTTGTATTACTTCGCTCTGGATAACGAATTTGTGTTATGCTACTCAATGTTAATTCTATTTGTACTTGTCTATCGTAGAAGTAGAAGTCAATAAGTTTTCCCTTAGTGACACACCCATAACATCAATGGTGTATATAAACCATGGTTGTCTCTCTGTAAGGAGAGTCGTGTGGCTGAGTGCTGTTTCTTAGCATAGAAAGTAGAAAGATTATTAACCACGTAGATACTTGGTTGGTTTAAAAGTTATCTATTAGAAACATTATAGCGGTTAATTGGGATAAAGCATAAACAGAAAGCTTTTCGAAGAGTAAAGCGTTTGATCCTATTATTAATTATTTTTAACTGCTGTTTAATATTTTTAATGCAAGGAAAAACAAAAAAAAAAGTTATTGACCCCGACGTGATTTGAACACGCAACCTTCTGATCTGGAGTCAGACGCGCTACCGTTGCGCCACGGAGTCGCTGTGCGTGACTTTCAAATTAGCAAATCATTGTTAAACGCGCAAACATTATGTCATTACACATTTTAGTGTATAGGAGATTGTAATAGTATAGATAAAATAGTATGATTTCTGATATGTTTATCTACAAATTTATATGTATACATATTAGACTGTAAATCTTCATCTTTTATGAACTTATTTCATGCAACTGACATCATACTGATCATTCCTTTGTTATCATGACCTGACATTTTCATAGGTAGGTATACTTACCTAAAAATGTGTATCGACCCGACGAACTACGTGTCGCTTGACATTAACATCTACTAACAGGTTTTTTGGATTAAAACATTGTTTTTTTCTATTTTCCCTGATTTTTTTTCGGTTTTTCTTTTAATAAGAAACTTATGATGACAATATTTAGCACTACAAAAATGTATTAGCAAAATTGGTCCGCCCGTTCAAACGTGATTCGATAACCACCAGAAATAGGGATTCATTTTTATAAATATAGACTAGACAAACCGACAGACGTTGAAATTGTTTTTTTGCATAAGAACTTTCTCCTGTACAATACCTAACACAACAAAAAATAATTAGCAAAATTGGTCCACCCATTCACTTAATATCTGATGACCAAGGGTATTCATTAGTACATACAAGACTAGCCGACCCGGTGTTAACTGTTAATAACAGATTGTATGAATTTAAGTATTGCTTTTCCCATTTTTCCTGCAAAATTTCAAAAGAACCTTCTCATAGGGATACATTTTATACAAACGGGATTCATTTTTAAGGAAATTAAAAAAAAACAACAACCACCGACAAAATCTACACCAGCTAATAACTTTTTAACGGCGCCAGTTTTCGAACAAACAGGTCCATCCGTTTAAAAGTTATGATGCTAGTGACAGACACATACTCTTTTCCATCAAGCCCCTGACAAAATGCAAAACCATAGTTAATTATTATTCATAAATGATAAAGATATTTCACCGTCACTTATTTTAAGGCAAATTACATAAAAGTATAATAAGAGCTCAGATCACCAGAATAGGTTATAAAATTACTCCTGCATATTGTCAGCGTTAAACTCCGTATGCATGGAATCACAAATCAACGTCTGAATCGCAAGTTCTGTCAAATTTTCCCCCAACTTGAAAAGAATAAAATGTCCATTATCCCGCAGTACCCGGCCTGAGGGTGCGTAGGTTCCCTAATCCCTGTTGAAAAGAAAACCCATTTATCGCGACCTGTCTACTTAGCCACTCGTATAAAGTTTAAATCTTAAAACGAATATTTAAAAAATGTGGTTAAAAACTTTAGTTACGGATTTGGACCAAACATCATTATGTTTGCTTCAAATTCATCATTATGGTTTAGTTTAACATTTTAAACTCCAAAACGTATGATCATACTGCTATATATTTTAGGACTTTTGAACGAAAATTTTATTTAGACTTTTGTTAAGTCATTAATCAAAATAAAAATTTCTACAGAGTACATAATATACATATAGGTTATTAGCACATCCGGCCACGCGTTGCTGTAGCTGACTTTTTTGTTACATAAATAAAATTAATTTGCGACTACAAACTGAGATGTGAAGTATCTTATCTTTCAAGTTGTATCATCTGCATGCTATGTCCATATTTGATCAATATCGGTTTAGTAGTTTAGGAGTCAATCGCGGACAAATAACGTAACACGTAATTTATATATATTAAATTACATTGAAAAAACCGACTTCAACTCTTTCACGCGGTACCACGTCGCAGTTTAAAAATTAATGTTTTGAAAGGTAGCAAATAGGTGTGAAATGGTCCCATAAAATTTTTATTAACATTCTATTAGTATTATTTAGGTGCCACTTATAAGCGAATAAAATATGCATTATTAAATATAACCCAAAAAAACTAGTCGAACCATGATAATATTAATATGGGACCATCTCAGAATCGTGACATTTAAAAAAAAAAAGAATCATCAAAATCGGTTGGCTATTAACGGAGTAATCGCGTAACAAACATACAAAAAAATAAACAGTCGAATTGACAACGTCCTTTTTTTTTGGAGTCGGTCAAAAACATAATCGCTTTCCGCAGCCTCTCCTTATGTATGCTTGGATTTTTAAAACTACGAAAAGAATTTTGCTGCAGGTTTTTAGTAGAGCTCCGAATGTTGGTCCGGGCTCCTTTGCAGAATAGACCATCTGCCTTCCTGCCAGGCAGCTCGTAACAGGCGAGCATAGGCTTACCGTCACTTACACCGTGACATCTGAATAGGTGGTAGAGTTTCGCAGCGACTCACCCGGATTTGTACCACCGCCTTACCTATTCCTGCCGCCATAATGTCATGACGTGTTCCGGTTCGGAGGGTAAGGTAGTCGTTAAACTTACTTTTGCTCGAGGCCTAACATCCCAACCTCAGGTTGGCAACGCAACATTACCACCTTTTGTGTCTCTAGGCGGCGTGAATTTCTTACCATCAGGAAATCCGTCTGCTTGTTTGCCTTCCTATATCTTAAAAAAAATGTGATGATGATATATCAGCACAGCAGATTATACAAATTAGGTAAGCTTTAACGTCTAAGTATTTGAAATTGAAGTTTTTTTTTTGTTTAAGCACGTTACTCTGGAATCCTTTTTTCTTACTTCAGAATTTTTCCATTAGTTTCTAAAACCTAGTTCTGAACAAAGACATAAAGCGTTAACATCAGGGTACCTTCAGGTCCGATGGTAACCTTGTATGTAATGAGTATGGATTATAATTGCATAATAGGGGTTCTAGACGGTTGTAATCATTGGTTTGCATGCGTCAGGGATGTAGATTTTATGCAGATTTAATAATAATCGAGAGATGGATATGAAGTTTCCTACCAGGTTAGCTTTGTTGAAACTCCTTTAATTTGAAAACAGGTATACTCAGTATCAGTAAGAATTTCACTAGTTCGGCAAAAATTAAGGTGAAATTGCAAAAAACCTAACGTATGCCGTAATTTCTTGATAACGGCTTGGTTCCCTCACCTAGTAAGTGGCAAGCGCCTCAACTGCCAGAGGCTTCCATCTCGAGACAATAACTGGAATCTTCGTATTCGGGCGTCCGACTCCCCCTCCTCTGCCGGCGGCGGGCCGATGCAACTGATACATTTTTGCCGTTTGGCCAGAAAACAGGAGATCTATCAGATAATCTGAACGAACTACAAAAACCCAGTATTTCTCTGAGGGTCTATTTCTAAGGTTGGAAAAGCGTACTCATATCTGAAATTATTTTTTCAAGCTGCATGCTCGCAAAGAAGTCGCTATCGTAGTTGGTCCATTTGTTTACGAGTTTTGGTCTACCACAATCACACGCACACACACACACACACACACGCACACACGCACACACGTACGCATGCACATAAGCACCCCCCACACACAATCACAAGCATGTCAAACTTGTAACACGAGAGGACCAAAAATGGCAGAAGAACACATTTTTAGATTTTTTGTGTGTCTGTATCTCAACCGCGATTCACGCCGAATCTACTGAACCCATCCTAACAAAATTTAGCAGGTATATTATATTTAGAGGAAGGTTATAGGCTACTCTGTACTATTACCCGGAAACTAAAGAACCTTCGATCCCCGGGAACCCCATAGGAGAAGGGTAAAAGGTCAAAATATAAATCAGACTACAATTCGTAAACGTGTAGTCCGATTTGTTTATTATTTCTTTTTTTTATTAAACATGTTTTACAAATTGTTTAATGCAGCTTTTCAAATCATTCGTTTTGTAGGTAAGATATCACTAACATAACAAAACACAATAAAGTATGATCAAAAAATTTGAAATCCGAAATGTAGAGAAGCATTTGACTTGATTTATTTTTTTTCAATGAACAGTAGGGTTACTCTCGACGCTCGATTCATGCATTATTGGAAATTGGAATCGAATATGTCATTTTAGGTACTCCTGAACACAATTCTGGCGAAATATTGACATTTAGTTAATAGTAAATTGTAAATTATTTTATCCTATTCGTTGAATTTATTTGTAACTAAATGTTAATAATCCCCTTATACTGTGTTCAAAAGTACCTAAAGTGACATATACGATTCCAATTTCCAATTCGCATGATATCGAGATTCAAGAGTAACCCTACAGGTAATTTTAAGCTGGTGATTTGACTTTGTTACAAACTCCAAGCATACTAATATAAGAAATGCAAAAAATTGTCTGTCGCTATAAAGTCGATTTAGTAATTTAGATCGGGAAAGCGTTCGATTTTTTATGATTATGGAAGGCAAACAAGCTGACGGATTTCCTGATGGTAAGAAATTCACGCCGCCTAGAGACACGAAAGCTGATAATGGTGCGTTGTCAAAATGAGGCCGGGATGGTAGGCCTCGAGCAAAAGTAAGTTTACCGGCTTCCTTACCCTCTAAACTGAAACACGTCAACGGCAAGCACTGGATGTTATGGTGGCAGGAATAGATAAGGCGATGGTACCAATCCGGACGAGTCGCTGCGAAACTCTACCATCTAGTAAGATTCGATAAAACTCGATTTCTTCAACCTATTGAACTGCCTGGAAGGCACACAATCGACTTTCTTCCTTTGCTGTTATATTAAAATTTCGAAAGCACAAATCTTTATAAAGACGATTATAGGATTGATACCAACTCACGGTTGAAACTTATGCAATCACTATTCCTTTAAGCCATTACCTTTTATTTTGCACCTATTTCTGGTGTTTTGTTAACAAATTAAAATAACATTGGTTGGTTAAAACATATAAATATGATTCGCACATCATCATGGCTCA
>NJDC01004804.1:44419-54605 GCA_002245475.1 Calephelis virginiensis
GCAAGCGATAACATAAAAATGGATCAAAACATCAATCTTGGATCAAGTTTTGGATTAGGATTGATTATTAATATTGGCCGTAAGTGAATAATTTCCAACAAGACGACCATTCATTTGTCCGGATGGGATCCACCGCCTTACCTATTCCTGCTTTTATAATGTCTTGGCCTGGTCCGGAAGGTAGGGTAAGCGGTAGACTTGCACATTAGACCTAATGCAATACAGGATAGCAATGCATCTCTAACATCTGTAGTGTCGATAGGCCATGGTTCACATTATAGGCCCTTTACCTTTAGGGGAGAAGCATACATGATCGCTGTCTTTTGCCATAGAGAAAAAAATATGACACGTTGAATACGCTTTCCCCGTGTTCGTCTAGTTCCAATGTTTGATGGGACCATCTGTCTCTCTGCCTAGTCGTAAAATGTGAACACGGTTTAAGAGAGTCAATATCACAAAGACGAGTAGCGGTAGAGTGTTGTGCGGCTGTTTGCTGGGATTGGTACCACTACCCTATCTATTCCTGCCGTCATAACTTCAATGCTCACTATTGTCGTTTTTGATGCTGCTTGGTAGGGTAGCCAGTAGATATATGCTCACATGGCCTATAGACCTAATAGTATAATCAGATCTAACAACCCGACTATAAGAGAGACACACCAATAACCTCTACGATGTCTATAGACGATAATAGTCTGTTACTATCACGGGAGCTGTGTACTATTTTGTTATCTTATTACATAAAAAACATAATAACAAAATACAATGTAATAATCATTTTTTATCTTTATTATTTATTTCTTCTTATCAGCTGTCGCACAGTTCAATACTGCATTTGCAATTAACTTTAAAGTCAAGGTCAAGTCTTTACATATACATAGAGTACTTAGTTGCCACACATCTGTATATTCAAACTAGCCGACACGACGAACATTGTCGCCAGGCATTAACAGCTAACAGTTTGTGTGGATTACAGCACAGTTTTTCCCATTTTCCCTTTAACTGTCCCGGTATTTCTTTTCATAAAAAATTGTCCACGGGACTTGAATCCTCAGTAGCTCAATTGGTTAGAGCATTCGTCGGCTTGAGACGAAAGGTTACAGGTTCAAATCCTGTCTGGGGCGAAATTTTTTCTTTCTTTAAAATTTATAGAAATCTATCCCAAGCACAGGGCAAGTGCTAAAATAAAAATAAATTGTCCTTACAATAACCAATGTTTACAACGAAAAAAATACCAAATTGGTCCATTTTTCAAAGGTGATCACGCGAAATGGGGATTTTATTTTTATATACAAAGATGTAGATTATAAGATCGTAAAAATTACACATCTACATGTATAAAATTGGGAGTAAATTCAGTTCATAAAAAATATCAAGGATTAGGTCTAAGCAACGAACATTTTGAACATTTTTTTATATTATGTTGTCTGACTGTTTATCCGGCCGCGCTTTCTTATCTACTAAACTGATTGTGACGAAAATTGGTAGACGAGTAATCTATATTTTACCAGCGCACAGATCTTTGATGATAAAGGATAAAGATCTGAGTGCAAGTTCTTTTTTATGATATTGGAAGGCAAACAAGCAGACGGATTTCCTGATGGTGAGAATTTCACGCCGGCCGCTGGAGGTGGTAATGTTGCGTTGCCAACCTGAGGCCGGAATGTTAGGCCTCGATCAAAAGTAAGTTTACCGGCTACCTTACCCTCTGAACCAGAACGTCAACGGCAAGCACTGACGTTATTGCGGCAGGATTAGATAAGGCGGTAACAATTCGTGCGAGGCGCTGCGAAACTCTACCACCTAGTAGGATGTGACGGTATTAGTGACGGTAAGCCTATGCTCGTCTTTTACGAGCTGCCTGCCTCGTTGTTTTATGCAAAAAAGTTTAAACCAGTTAAAAGAATCCGGTTCATGTGAATGGACTATACGGAAGCAGTTTCTCCACCATATCCGATATTAAAGAATAAAACTGTCAAAATACTGTCTGAATAATGTCATTTTTTGAACTGCTTTTCACCGTGACGAGATAAAATAGCCTTTATATCATTAAGATTAAGAATATTTTTGAATACAACCCCATAAATCCAGTGGGTTTTTATGAGCGTATGTTAAGTGGCCAGGGGCGCGGATGTGTTAAGGGAGCTCGATGTCTTCCAACTTATGACCTTATTTATATCCCGTTTTATCTTAGCCACTTTGTTTATATATTTAGATAAAGGGTTTTATTTTACTGATAAATATTTATCAATGTTGGTTTGAGTTTCTTGCAACTGCAACAATACGCGTAACCTGGCGCCACCCTCTTATTTTTTAAAAGTAAAAAAAAATCGGCATTAACTGCCGAACACATTTTGCGTATAAATTTTGACCAGTAAAATTCTAACACTTTGTAAGAAGTTCATAACAATAAAATTAAAAAAAAATTAAGAGCCTCTGACAAAAAAAACAAAAAAGTCCGCATCAAAATTAGTCCATTTTAGGAATTATGATGCCACAAACAGACACACATTATTACGTAAAACTTTTAACACTCATTTTAAAATCCGTCGGGTTTTTAAATTTAAAAGTTACTACTAACATCTTATAGGCTTTAAGTGACGTGTACCTTAACGAAACCTACTTGTTTACTTTCCAATACTAAAGACGACAGAAGAAATAAAAAACAGTTGAGTCGAGTGTTCTCATAAATGTTTACACGCAGGCTGTACTCGGGTCTCCACAGCACCTGTCGTGGTGCGGTCAAAACGAATATTCTCAGAACTTACATACACTAATACCTTTTCAATTATTCCTTTTCATCGAATGTATTACAATATTCACAACAAGCCAAACTAGTTCTTATTGCCAATGCCACAAAGATCTCAATTATTGCTAACGTAAAATGAAATGAGTGCGGTTGTAACTGCTGCGGTTGGAGAATTCAATTCGTGGTCTTACGATATTTGTGTGTGGAATAAGTAACAAGCGATTATTTCGTAACATTTTAAACAAATACCAAAAAGAGCTGCTCGCTAGTTAATCCTCGTCAATGCTGTTATGGAATGAGAAACAGCTATTTGACACGTGGGATAAGCATTGATATACTTCTTAAAAACAATATCACTACAATGTTAGCATATCAACTGTATTAAGGCATTATTCGATACTAAACGCTTAATTTCTCTTCTTAATGCCATAAACTACTTACCATTTGTTTTAGACACTCCGATTGTATTAATAAATAAATAAACATAAACTAACAAAATTACTAAAATCGCTCACCCATATAAACTTGTTAAATATAATATGACTATGCCAATGAAGGTAATAAAGGATTTTTAATACATTTGTTCTTCCACACATACATATTTGCGATCGGAAAACATAACCCTTGCTTGCAGCTACATAAAAACTTGCTTTTTTCCTTCTTGCTTTACGAAGCATCTTTTTGTGTGTGCGTTTGAATTTAAACAATTATAGGTGATTTCTTAATTTATTATATTAGAGTCTTATACGAATTTATGTTTGCTAAACTAAACTTAAGACATTACAATAAGCCACAAATTTTCGTAACGTGATGTGGCTGTGGTTTATGGCTTTCCCACTAGCATATTATGTGTGTAGTGTTAATATAGCACAACGACGATTTCAAGAGCAACTATAAAATAATAATAACTCGCGGTAAGCTCTAATCTTGCACCAACCTCCAACGTCGCAGGTTGTTAGATAACCGCGTGTTGCGGTCTCCTGGAGGCCTTTCATTACACTCCCCGCATCAGATGGTGGAGCCAGTGTCTCCGGCTATCGTGGAATAAGATACCGACCGATCTGAGGCGTTACGCTCGCGGTCAAACGCAACTCAACTCGTTTAGCCTTCCGCAATACGCGTCGTGTGCTATTGAATATAACTGCGTAAATTAAATGGGTTATTTATTAACCGAAATAAACGCCCTTACGATAAAAATAATGACTTAGCAGATTAAAACTAACATCGAATTGTTATAAAGGAAATAAGTTTTAACAGATTCCGCCATAATATTAGCAAATAAGTCCTCTTATTCATAATATTGTGAATTCCGTGGTAATAACAGGAAAATGTATATTTTTGTTAAAGAAAACAAATTTAATCTTAATATTGCAATAATTGTATATAAATTAAGAAAAATATAGTGTATGTTACATAAGGTAAAAATACTCAAAATTTATCCGAAAATGATAGCATAACTTTGTACTGAAAGCCACAGCTGTATATACATCAAATACACCTGTTCGTGTAGTTTTTATATTTAACTAGCTGCCCGCACCGGCTTCGCACGGTTATGAAATATACATATAAACCTTCCTCTTCAATTACTTTATCTATTAAAAAAACCGCATCAAAATCCGTAGCGTAGTTTTAAATATTAAAGCATATAGAGGGACATAAGGACAGAGGAAGCGACTTTGTTTTATACTATGTAGTTATGCTGTGGAGCTGTATTTTAAACCACCTTTGAAAAAGTGGGGAGGTTCTGTATTCGACTCCTAGTATTTTTTATGTATGCGAATCGATTTCTCCTTTATTTGTGAACTAATTTAATTTTTTTGTTTTTGAAAGAACATACTTTAAGGGTAGTCTTATCGCCACCAAGTCTGGATCTGATGATAGAATCGAGGAAAATACATTTTTTTATTTTTAGTAAGCTTAAGACAACATATTAAAATCGCCATCGGTTTTTTGACGTTTTACTCCGCTTAAATTATTCAATTTAAAGCTATGATGTAATACTGATAATTTTATTAATTTTAGCTTTTTATTTATATTAACAGTAGCTTTATTTGAGCTAGCTTCTGATTTTCTGATAAGGGTGATTTAATCCATTATTACAACTCGTACGATCGCCTCTGTGGTCTAGCGGTTCAGTTGTTGGACTTGACTGTATGAGGTCCCGGGTTCGAATCCCGGGTCGGGCAACAAAAAGAAAGTTGGATTTTTCCAATTTTCTAATGAAAAAAAATAATGTTGCTCGGGATTGGAAATGTGCCCGGTTGGCGATAGGCTTGCCACCTATCACATTGTGGGACATAGTGTCTTCGGCTAGTCATATATATACCCATATATAACCATCTTAAAACTAGAATAGGTGTATAAACATTGTGATGTCCTCAATAAATGATAAAGCTATCAATACTCATTTAGTTTTTGCTAACCCGTAAAACTACAAAGAAAAATGTAAAATATTCAACATGCTATTGGCATTAGGTAAAAATTGGTTTGGCAATATTTCCTAGTAATTGATGAATCAGAATACCACAATACATAGACCTCAATATTCATCAACACCTCATGACCCTTGACCTCTAAGGTACTATTGTTCAAGAAAAAAAACATTGACGATTACATTATAAACTTTAAACTAAAGTAATAAGGTTCATAATCCCATATATCAGAAATACAAGCCTTTACTATTAGATCATTAAGTGTTATCACCTTTCTATTTGGATCTCGTCATTCATCTGTTTGTTCAGTGACTTCAAATATTCACAAAAGGCATTAAATGGCACACTTATTACTTGTGCCAAACTTAATAATGTGCCTTTGTGGTCTAGCGGTTCAGGTGTTGGACTTGACTGCACGAGATTCCGGGTTCGTATCCCGGGTTGGGCGACAAATAAAATTTAGTTTTCCCAAGTTTCTAAAAAAATGTTGCTCGGCATTGGATATGTGCCCGGTTGGCGATAGGCTTGCCACCTTTCACATTGTGGGACTTAGTGTCTTCGGCTAGTCGTGAGTGCCCTAGTTGTTTCTCTATCACTTCGAGGATATGGGCGTAAAGATACTTTACTTTATTCAAATGCTATCTAATATTTAATACAATGGGTTCAAATTTAAAGTATCAGAAATGAAAGTCACTGATAAATTCATAGGTATTTAATTATTTAATTTAATATTTTTTGGTTATCAGACAGCCCGTGTCCGTCGGGTCCTATGTGTAGAAACCACCATCTACCTCTCTGATAGGCAGCTCGTAAAAAGCGAAATCAGATTTATTATATACATACAATAAATACTTGCTATGTTTTTTGCTGTCCGACCCGGAAATCAAACCCGGGACCACAAGAAATCAAGTCCGACGCCGGACCGCTAAGCCACAGAGGCGATAACCCTTTAAGCCTTAATAATATGTTTATTAAAAACCTCATTATTGTAGTTCGGTAGTACACCAACAACAATAAGTAAATTTGTTATCTCCCATTCACCGTTGCGCTTCTGCTTTCCCACGGCCAGTCCCTCGTTCATATTTAAATAGCTATAATAGAAACGGAAAGTTAAACTTTAATGGCAGGTAACAACTGCACCATGGGCTAGTACAATCCACAATGGTTAATTTTACGACGGTGTTAGGTAGTGGTAATAGATACTATAGTCCAATAACTGGCTCGGTTTAGCCAATTTTTTTCTGAAGTTTTGTTGTCTATTTTAAATATTATCGAATTTATAAGACCATTTTATACGTAGGATAGGGTAGTCTATATCGCCCCTGTGATCTTTCGGTTAAGGTGTTGGACTGGCCTTCTTGAGGTCCGGGTTCGATTCCCGGGTCGAGAAACAAAAAGATTTTTTTATGATATTGGTAGGCAAACAAGCAGACGGATTTCCTGATGGTAAGAAATTCACGCCGCCTAGAGACACCAAAGGTGGTAATGGTGCGTTGCCAACCTGAGACCGGGATGTTAGGCCTCAAACAAAACTAAGTTTACCGACTACCTTACCCTCCAAACCGGAACACGTCATGACGTTATGGCGGCAGGAATAGGTAAGGCGGTGGCACCAATCCGGGCAAGTCTCTGCGATCAAATTTTCTAATAAAAAAAAATGTTACTCGGGATTGAATATGTGCCTGGTTGGCTTGCCACCTATCACATTGTGGGACTTAGTGTCTTCGGCTAGTCATGGGTGCCCGGTTGTGCCTCTATCTACCTCTTCGGGATATAAGATAGAAGATATTTTTTTTCTTTTTTTTAATCTATAAACTAAACAAGTCCAAAATGCAAAGGGCTTAATTTCCCGACTTCAGTTTGGCTACGTGTCATTAGCATTTTAGGTTAACAAAAGACGTTTTTCAATAAAGTTTATCGTAAGTACTCTTCTGCGTGAATCTAATGTTTTTCTCGCTTTAAAAAAATGTGGAAATTGATCCTGAGGACAGGAAAAGAAAATAAAAGTCTTAGGTTTTTTAATATTATAAAAAAAGAAAGAAAATCAGCAATGAGTTTCTTGATACGCGTTATATTAATCAAAGATGTTAATGCTACATTAATAACCCATCCCAGTGTTGCTCTGGATCCGTTAAGTAGAAAAGAACATCTGTCTCTCTGCCAAGCAGCTCTTAGGAGGCGAGCTTAGGTAAAATAGTCATTACCGACAAGACCACTAGTGGCAGAGTTCTGAGCAGCGATTTGGTCAGATAGGGATAGGGTCAGGTAGATGTCATGTTCCGGTCTGGAGGATAGCGTAGCCAGTAGAGTTGCACCATAGGTCTAACATCCTGGGCAAAGGACCTGTATGTGCCTATAGGCCACACCTGTCGCTTGCTACCAGGAGAGCCGAGTGCTTCTTCGCTAAACTCTAGCATAAAAAAACTGCTGAGTACATCGCGTTCAAACAATTTTTTGTAAAGGTACTTGAAACATTTGACAATTTTGGAAGTGTCTATCTTTAAAATGATTGAATTTGTCTAGCGGTTATTTGTCCTCTGTGATCCAGCGGTCCGGGTGTTGGACTTGACCGCATGAGGTCCTGGGTTCGAATCCCGGGTCGGCCAACAAAGAGAAAATTGGATTTTTCCAATTTTCTAATTAAAAAAAATGTTGGTCGGGATTGGAAATGTGCCCGGTTGGCCACCTAGCCACCTATCACATTGTGGGACTTAGTGTCTTCGACTAGTCGTGGGTGCCTTGGTTGTGCCTCTGCCTACCTCTTCGGGGATATGGGCGTGAAGATACTTTTAAATTTTAGAAACCTGAATGTCATTTCTAAAGAACGAGCAAATAGGTTTGATTATATATGCAGGTTCTTTAAAAATGACATTGAGGTTTCTAATAAGCTGCAGCTTCATTTCGACATGTCGAATCAGTAAGATTTACGTTTTTGCATTCAGTTACGGAATCCTATAAGTTGCTTTGTCACTTGAACCTTGTACTCCATACACAAAAAATATACTATGGCATCATCCTGTTATGACTTGAAGAAAGACAATCAAACATACTTTCCCATTTATTATATTAGAAAAGATAGAATTTCGACAGAAAAGTAAAACTCTTTTCGACATCGGAACACAACTGCCATTACTATTTATTTTATGAGCGTATCACAAATCGTATTGCGTTTTATGAGCGTATGGGTTCGAATCCCGGGTCGGCCAACACAAAGAAAATTGGATTTTTCCAATTTTCTAATAAAAAAATGTTGGTCGGGATTGGAAATGTGCCCGGTTGGCGATAGGCTTGTCACCTATCACATTGTGGGACTTAGTGTCTTCGGCTAGTCGTGGGTGCCTTGGTTGTACCTCTGCCTACCTCTTCGGGGATATGGGCGTGAAGATACTTTTTTTTCTTACTTTTTTTTTATCACAAATATCAATAAGTAAGATAAGTAAACTGACATTCATTTGAAATTGCTATACCGAATTTAAATTTAAGATCATACATTATTTATGTACTTGTTCTGCTAATAATCTTTTTTTTATTTACTTAAAATTAAACTTAGACTTGATATATTGTAGTAAACTTATATTTTACATACTAGTAAGTTGTCTCTATGATCTAGCGGTCCGGTGTTGAACTTCATCCCGAGTTGAATCTTCGAGTCGGGCAACAAAAATGTTTTTTTTTAATTTTCTAATAAAAACAACGTTGCTCGTGCAACGTATCGAGGGAGTAAGTGTTTTCGGCTAGTCATGGGAACCCCTACCTACTTCTTCAAGGAAACGAGCGATATGATATTTTATTAACGATATTTAGTATTAACATTCACATTGTGGTACTTTTAGTACCTTCGACTACATGGGTGTACGGGTGCCTGTCTACCTCTTCACCTTTTCGGGGATAAGGGCGTGAAGATACTTATGTTCTTTGTATTAAAGACGTCTCAGACTGTTGTAAACACGCCTTGTAACGAAAATAGCTTTGAAGAAAGCTTTGTTTCCATCTTCCCATTGCTATTAAGTTATGATTAAATCTATGATCCAGATGTTTCAGCCAGTATTCACAACGGTCTAGAACAGGGATGGGCAAAGTTTTTTGACCGCGGGCCGGTAAATTAAAAAAAATCTAGTGGCGGGCCAGTAAATTAAAATAAATTTTGAGGCGGGCCGGCAAGTTAAAAACACCTAAAAACTGTAAATACACACATACATACATATCTTCACGCCAAGTCCCTTACGGGGAGTAGGCAGAGAGTATCGAGTACCAGACCTCACCATCCTAACAAACCTGTATTGCTACCTTCACATTCATAACCCTTTTCATACAAACACGCCGGTTTCGGAGACTCTTGACACCACCCTCGGATAATAATAATCGGATCTGATCGTGAAATGTCAGCCTTGGTCTCCCCGGGTACCTACATCCATCCACATTCGCATTGTATATCTGCTTTGTCAATCTTTCATCTGTCATTCTTTCCACATGACCGAACCAGCGGAGCATGCCCTTTCGCATTTTAACACCAACACTTTCTTTCAATCCCACTCTTTCTTGGATCTCACTGTTACGAATGCGGTCAGCGAGCGTTACAACACAAATTTTCCGTAGTGCTCTCATTTCGACCGCATTTATCCTACTTTCATGCTCTTTCTGACATACCCAACTCTCACTTCCATACAATAACGTTGGAATAAGCGCAGAATTATGCAAAGCGAGTCTAGCTTTTTGACTCAAAATCTCGCTTTGGAATAGCTTACCCAACGCTCCATTCACACTATTCTCTGCACTCACTCTCCTCTCTACATCCGCGGTGTACCTTCCATCCCTGCTAAAAGCACAAATAAGATATACAATTTCATTCACTTGTTCCAGCACTACATCATCAACCAAAACTTTTACAACCGTTCTGGCTACGTCTCTTTCAAACACCATTATTTTGGTTTTCATCGCATTCAAATGTAAGCTCCTTTCTTTACAATCTCCTTCTATAACTGTGACCAGTGTTTGCAGCTCAGAT
>NJDC01004804.1:71699-84848 GCA_002245475.1 Calephelis virginiensis
TTGAATTTATTACTAACATACAATAAAAATCAACCTTTTAGCAGTTTGTTTATATTATAAAATCCTGATGTATCATTTGAAAGACTTCCTGGAACATGGGGTGATTTATTGTTGGCTTTTTTTATACCAATATCTGTCCCATCTACGGCAACTATGGTATTGAAAAAAATCTTTCGATGAATCTTTATAGACCAAATGCATATAGCTTTTTATGTCGAGTCTAAGACTTACTCTGCCATAAAGTTTCAGTTTGTGGTGTTAAGAACTTGATGTGTAAGCATGTGAATTTGTAAAATAAATTAAAGTTTTTCTAAGTACCTACCAACGGTTAGGACATCTACTGACTGCCTGTTATTGTTAGGTAAAAAATGCTACCGCATGCAATAAACAATAGGCAGATGTTTAAATTTATATATGATAGGTAAGAAGAGAACACCAATTACCTATTATACATTTATGTAGCTAAGTACTTAGGTACCTTTTTGGTAAATTTTATAGCCAAATACATGGTAATGCTAATATAGTAGCAATAAAATCTTTAATGTTTAGCTGGTTGGGAATTGAGATGTGGCTTTGATTTATTTATGGGATATCAAAGGTATCTTTATTAAATATACAGCACTAGATACTAAAAGGGTTCAAAATTTCATGTCTAACTATGTGATAGGTGGCAAACTTACCACCAACCGATCACATATCCAATCCAATTTTTAAATAGAAAATGAAAAAAAAACCGGATTTTCATTTTGTTGCCTGACCCAGGAATCGAACCCGGAATCTCATGAAGTCAAATGACCCAGCGGTCACGGAGGCGATCATGTTAAATTAATGTTAGAATTATGGAATTATATTTTCGTAGGTAAGTACTTTTGAGACGAATCTACAACAATGCTGATAAAAAAAATTTTCTATTTTAATCATATGGCTATCTTCAGCTAGGTACCCTACGAGAACTTAACAATCAATTGTAATAAAACAAGAGTAGTTTATATGGAAACTAATTTTAATCGTCTTCTAAAAAAATCCCTCTAAATTTTAAGTGACATTTGTAATTTTAAGTGAAATTTGACATAAAACATGCACATCAGAATACGAAAAACCTAAATTGAACAACTAAAATGTTTTAGATCTGTCAAGCTAAAATTTTAGTTGAGATGTGTACAGCAGAATACCAAACGTGATTAGACAGCTCTAAATCTAATTTTAGGTTAGTTTAGACTAGTTTGTACCAAGGGAATCGGCACCATTGTTGCGGTAACGCTAGCCCTCATCTTATGTCTAAAAACAAAATCTGATTGTGGTTGTCACCTCTGTGGTGTAGCGGTTCAGGTGTTGAACTTGACTTCACGAGGTCCCGGGTCGGAATCCCTGATCGGGCAACAAAAATAAAATGGGGTTTTTCTAATTTTCTTATCAAAAAAAGTTGCTTGGGATTGGATATGTACCCGGTTAGCGATAGGCTTGCCACCTATCACATGGTGGGACTTAGTGTCTTCGGCTAGTCGCAGGTGCCCTGGTTGTGCCTCTGCCTACCACTTCGGGGATATGGGCGCGAAGATACTTTTTTTATTGTGGTTTTAGTAGGCCTCATAAATCGAGTAACTATATTCAAATAATCTTAAGATTAAAGATTCTCATTCAACTGCCAAAAAATGGTCCATCCCTTCGAACGTTATGATGTCACAGACAAATATACACACGCACCCACACACAACCTACAACAACCCTCTTTTTTACGAGCTTGAGATGTAACAGTTTGAGCAGTTTAGTGCAAGGTACGATATTTTAAAGTACGATCCATCAGCCACCCCTCGTTCATTCATCAGGTCCTTGTCATCAAGTCCTCGTCATCAGTAAATGTAAAAAATCTAGTTACGATTAAAGATATAGAAACATTTAGGTAGGTCACGATAGTCTTACCATCTAGAGCAGCCTTTCCCAAAGTGGGCGATAACGCCCCCTTGTGGGCGCTGGAAGCCTAGAGGGGGGCGGTATAAATCTTGAAAAAAATGTTTTTTTTTTTAAACTAGGCGCAACAAATATGTTATTGAGGTTATTGACAAGAAAAAAACGAGGGGGGGGGCGCTACAAAACAACTGATTTTCAAAGTGGGCGTTACATGAAATAAGTTTGGGAACCTCTGATCTAGAGAGACGTGTGGAATGCGAATACTTTGTTTAGAAAAAAAGAGAGAAAACATTTATTACGAGAGTTTGTACATTACTGAGGGATTAATGTGAAAAATTAACCTTTTCGTAGGTAAGTGCGCCAATAAAAAACTATTTATAACAACTCTCCATTGTTTATTATGCTGCAAATCTTCCAGATCCGTATATTCGCATCACGCACTGGTCAATGTCCTGCGAGTGAGGACATACTTATATAACACGATTGTCTTAAAACTGTCACACCAGATAATCTATTGTGGTGATCCCGTAATCCAAGTTAAGTGAAATTCAGTGAACAGTAAGTAAAAAGTAAGTATCCTCACGCCCATATCCCCGAAGGGGTAGCAAAGGCACAACCAAGGCATCCACGACTAGCCGAAGACACCAAGTCCCACAATGTGGTAGGTGACAAGCCTATCACCGACCGGACACATATCCAATCCCAGGCAACATTATTTTTATTAAGAAATTTAAAATACACATTTTAAATTTTTCGTTGCCTGACCCGGGGATCAAGATCAAGTACAATTCCGACGACGGACCGCTAGACCATTGAGGTGTAATTTAAATAACTTATAGTTAAAGTAAAAGTGGTAGAGTGTTATACAGCAGGTATAGCTGGATTACTATTACTGCCTAAATTATTCCTGCCACTTTATGTAAAGGTATAAAAAGGTAGTTACTGCTAAACATGTATTGAGATCCTTTCCAGAATAAAGCTATGATTCCAGTTGTATCTATAACTAATTAATATTTGGCAACCATTAGAAGAGCCATGTGATTATTATTTATAAGTCAGTATGGGAATAGAATCCCGAGTTTAATCACTCTTTTATAAAAGAAAGAAAAGAAGATAGAACAATATCCAAAACAATAAAATATTTAGAAGAAAAGTGAAAATATTTAGAGGCATAAACTATACAAATCTCGGGATTAGTGATTTTTTTATAAAAGAGTAGGCAAAAATGTACAGCATCACAGTTGCATTTTGAATATTTCTAGAGTAAGTGCGCTCTTTCCACTTTTTTTTGTAAGGTTCCTAAATCGTAGAATTTGTCATAATTCAAAACTAGGTGGTAAACTAACGCATATCTTCCTTATGCATTTCAGCTATTACAAAAACATTTTGATTTGTTTGAAAAAAAGGATTACTCTTAAATATGTTAAAGACATGTTTTTTTTATCTTCACGCCCATATCCCCGAAGAGGTAGGCAGAGGTATAACCAAAGCACCCACGACTAGCCGAAGACACTAAGTCCCACAATGTGATAGGTGGCAAGCCTATCGCCAACCGGGCACATTTCCAATCCCGACCAACATTTTTTTTAAGTTAGAAAATTGGAAAAATCCAATTTTCTTTATGTTGGCCGACCCGGGATTCGAACCCAGGACCTCATGCAGTCAAGTCCAACACCCGGACCACTAGACCACAGAGGCGACTATTTCTACCACTAGAAAATTACCTTCAATCAGGAAGTATACTTGTATGTTCCAAAAGCATCAGCTAGGTAAATATAATTTAGAATAAGCTTATTCATATCTGTGTATGTAAATACTCAGTGAAATATTATCTCCTTAGCCGGGTTGTAAAATGGATTAATGTAATCAGCAGGAACAGTGAGGGCATTAATAACATAAACAGTTGTATGTTTGTGGACGGAGCAAACATGTCTTGGAATTTGACGGTATCAAGTGAGGGGTTATTGTGTATGTCATCAAATGGTTATCAATTTTGTAAGTCATGACATTGCTATTATTAATACTTTATCTACAAATAGAGATATACTATAGTTTTGTTCTATATCAGATATTTTTGTAATTATTGAAAAATACTAAGGTAGCCACTGTTGGTTAAGTAAAAAAATATGATATTTCTGTAATAAAATCTTTTTATAAGCACCTATTGGTATTTCTATAAATAAAATATTTGACAATACTTCAACTGACGCAAAACTGAGGATATTTTCAATTCAACGTATAGGTAGGAGTTTTGGCGTCATCGAGAGAAAAGATGGTCGAAGTTTTTTCATAATTATTGAATTTTGTGTTACTATTGAGTGAAATAAGTCAATTTTGGTGGCATTTTGTACAATTTTGTTCAGTAAAAGTGCGCAAATGAAATAATCGTAAAGAAATTAACGTATTGTATATTTTCTCGTTGCCGCCAAATCTCGTTACATGAGCTTGTGTAAAAAGGCCACCGCTTTACCCAAGAGCCTGACATGACTTATTGACGACTTACGACTGATGACTAATTACAATTAATTGAAATTGATATAAAATTTGATGCAAATTTCTACTTGACTAATGGCTAAATACTAACGTGAAGGCCAAAACTTAAAGAAAGAAAGAAAGAAGAACGTATAGGTACCTAAACGAGTATAAACTTTTTTATGTTAGGCCTAAAAAAAATACGCGTAAAAAATTTCCTAATCCAATTTTGATATTTGTTTTTTTGTTTGATAGAGTATACTCACAAAGTAGTCCCATATCAAATGAATGGCAATTGGTTTCAGCAGTTTTAGAGGTATCTATCACACATACATAAAACAAGCAACTGAGATTATTTACTTATTTTCTCTTTAAATATTACAATTCTTTTCACTTTCTATTTATAATGTGATATTATGAAAAATGAAAAAGCACTTATCTTTGATACTTGTGGGAGTATCATTTATTTACCTACATATTATAAGAAGCTGCCAAGTGATATTAGATAACGTGTTTAAAAAAGTGTTAATACAAAATTTTACCTTATTTTGGTTTAAAATGCCCAAATCTCGAGACTATTGGAAGAAGAACATATTTGGCTATTGCGCTCCAAACTCGCAACGTACTTCGATTTTAATGTTACTTTTTACATTATAGTAGTTTTTACTAAGTGGAGTTTCGCAACAATTCTCCCGAATTGGCACCACCGCTTAACCTATTCCTGCCCCCATAATAACGTGTTTCGGTTCGGAGGGTAAAGTAGCCGATAAACTTACTTATGCTCGAGGTCTAACATCTCGGAATCAGGTCGGCAACGCACCATTACCACCTTTGGTGTCTCTAGGCGGCGTGAATTTCTTATCATCAGGAAATCCGTCTGCTTGTTTGCCTTCCAATATCATAAAAAAAGAACTACTAGCTGCTTGCATGCAACTTCGTCAACGTGTAATAATTGCGATGTCCATACTATCTTTCATCCCCTACTTATAGTCCTTTGGGAGTTTACTTATATTTTGGAAAAAAACTGGGCTATATCTGACCTTGAATCTTTAGCTACATTCATATCAAGTTTCATTAAATCGGTTCAGCGGTGTAGCCGTAAAAGAGTAACAGGCAGACAAACATAACTTTGCATTTATAATATTACAATGGATGATTAATTTTGAAAACGAAGAAGTCCCTCTGTTTCTTTCGTCAGATCTTCTCTGTGTTTAGCCGCGATTAAAATCTAGTAGTAGTTTATATTTCACTGTCAACGTGCACACGTGCTCCTGAATAAGAATCTGATTCTGATATAACCAATAAATAAAAGTGGCCCTTAGTACATTTCCGTGTAGAATCCCACTCCGCCTTACTTGATATTCAGAAACGTAAATAATTTACAGTTTTTTTTTACTGAATTCATTTATTCTAATAGTTTCAACAGTTTTAAGTTTTTCAATTAAATTACATTGTGTCATCATTACATTGTAACTTCTTATTCATTATCTCATATATTTCCATTTTATTCAATAATGTATAATGGTTTACATACTAAAATGCTATACTCGTAACGATACGCCACGATTTGAACGTGACCAAATAGGTAAAGGAGATATGAAGGCTTACATTCTTCCCAGATTGAAATTCTCGGTGCAATGTTAACTTCTACGCCACATTTAGTTTTTCCAGATCTGTTCGCTAGTTGTTTTCCCTTAACAAAAACAAATGCGCATTCATTTACAAAGGGTTACGTTTTTCCGCAACACTTCGTTGAGGGTTCTCTTCAGCCAGGATTTGATAATTACTCGATATATGTTTAAAGTGAGATTTAATTTCAGATTGATTTCCCCTTACGTATTTTAAGAAGCATTATTCAAGCAATTTCAATCCCAAACTCCTTCTTTATTCTCTTTCTTTTTATTCTCTATCGACTGTTACGAAACGGCACTCATTTTTCTCCACACTTAACGCCTTCGGGCTGCCTTGGCTGTGCCTCTGCGTAATAAGGACACGGGCGTGAAGATACTTTTTATTATTCGACGTTACTCTACTTTTCTTCCCTTCTATCTAACCTACAATGTTTTTTGATGACATATATTACATGTTGCTGATCATGTCAGGTTGCTAAATGTTTCAAATTAATATCGAAAAATGAAATATTTCACATGTTATCGATGTTTTGCAATCCATCAATCAAGTTGCCATCACACGTATATGTAATTAGGCCTGGAGGCGGCCGTCCAATTAATGCCCACTCTATTATCCTTAGGCCTCATTAGCGACTAACATCCTGTAATCAATTTCTTTATAATACTTAATAAAGCTTATCGATGGCAGAGACAATGCTTTTAGCGTTTTTATTTTATTCTTTTAATCTTCGCGATAAGGTGAGAACTGAAGCTGCTTCATCAGTAAGCTTAAGAGCATTTTATATTTTTTATTTTTCTTAGATACTTTGCATAATAGCATTACAAATGCAAGTGTGTGTTTGTTTATCTCTCTTTAACGTCGCGAAGGCGGTATATTCTTTTCTGAAATCCAAACGGTAGTGGGAGATACATCAAGGCACGCGCAAGGCCGCGAAAGACATCTAAAGCTTGTTTTTTAATCTCAGAGACTGATTTGACAGACGTAAATGTTATATTTACAAATAATGATACCTACATTTTTTCTGGAGTGCTGTCCTGTGATACCGATATTTTGTAAATGAATGTCGATTTTTGAAGAAAAAAAAATCAAAATTAAGTTGATACTGCAACCATAAATATAATATATTAGTCATTTTTAACTAACATTGAAAAAAGGGAACGTGATTTAAATAATTCCTTTTTTAAAATAGCGCACTTGTGAGGTGGTCCCATTGCCACCACGTCTTGGTCTGATGAATGATGTTGGAATCCCACGGAAATAGTAGAAAATACTAAATTTTGGTTTAACTGAACGAGATAATATTGAAATCGAAGTCGATTTTTCGCAATTTACTGGACTTTTAATTAAGTCAACTTCATTCGTCCTGCGACGACGTCCAACGAATGCGTCCGTTGTGCCCCGTTATGAATTACCTACTGTTACAGTAAGGTTCGTGATTTTGATTCTGTTGCATTGTTGTTTTTTCTATAATGTGATAAGTTTTAAATAAATGAAATATATAACCCTGGACCAAACACACAAATTGATTTAATTCCAAAGTAAGCAAATTATATGCTTGCAAATGGTGCTAAGCAACTATACCAAATGTAGAAATTCTCTTATGATTATATTTTAGTAGTTTTTGTTTTTGGAAGAGGGCTACGTTAAGTAACTCCATAGCGATGGAAAGATCGAAGTCACTACGTTGAAAACCAAACACAAAATTTGACAACTGGGTCATAAATTCGACATTATTTACATCATTAAGTTTTCGCTCCCTTTTTTTAACCCGAATAAATAGTTAATCAACCGATCTCCGTTGACGGCACTATACAACCATTAAAATACAATCTTATTAAACAATGACTCAAGTCTATCGTGAACAGCATTCCGTCATCTGACCAACTTCGGTTCGTTACTATTACCTAAATCGAGCAATAATAACTCGTGCCACCTCCATCAAGTGACGATAACCTTGCCGCCTCTAAGTCGTTACTGTTGCCTAAATTGAGCAATAGCAACTCATGCCACCTCCATCGAGTGACGATATCCTTGCAACTTCTAAGTCGTTACTATTACCTAAATCGAGCAATAGCAACTCATGCCACCTCCATCGAGTGACGAAAACCTTGCCACCTTCATCGAGTGACGATAACCTTTCCACCTCTAAGTCGTTACTATTACCTAAATCAAGCAATAGAAACTCATGCCACCTCCATCAAGTGACGAATACCTTGCCACCTCCATCGAGTGACGATAAGCTTTCCACCTCTAAGTCGTTACTATTACCTAAATCGAGCAATAGCAACTCATGCCACCTCCATCGAGTGACGATAACCTTGCCACTTCCTTCGAGTGACGATAACCAATTTACCTCTTTTTTAGTAACGATAACTTTATCACCACTTGATTCGTTATGGAGCTTAGCAAACGATACCAAATACTGTTCACTAAACTTACACAACAGCACAAAAAAGAATAACTTCAATAGGTTTTATCGTGGACGTTGGACCCTGTACTTTCCGTTTTACCGTTATCAATTAAAGCAATATCATTACTTTGTACGTTTCTTAAAAGCCAATTAATAAACATTAAACAACACACATCGATCGGTTTATCCAGGCTTCACTACAGTTTTGTTGAGCCATGACCATTTTTTCAAAAGTACCCACAATACACATCCACAGTCGGACAGTAAAATTAATCAAAAACCGGCTCTGTGAAACCTGATTAAGCAGAAAAAATATGGAACAAAGATTCAAATTGTTGCTATTCACCCTATCTTACGGTACTCACACACTGTTTACAAACATAACCACAATCACGCATAAACAACTTTAGCATACACCCATTTGTTACTAAACAGACCATCAAACATTGGAGTGAGCCTGCTACTATGGAAACACTACGTAAACACGTCACAGTGTTCGTGCTTACGCAAACGCTAAGCCCCCGAAGGGGAAAGAAGGGCTTCACCCCGCCCCTCCAAACGTGAGCGCCGACCGAATAATGCACCCCCGGAAGACCCACATCCTGGGCCCCAAAATCCCAATTGAATAAACAATTGCGACCTAGAAGTGTCTCTTTGTCAACCTATGATAGGGAGAAACTATTACCAGTGGCGACCTCCGTACTAGACAGTGGTCCAAACAATGAGAGTCGTGCACAAAGCATGTCTGCCACAACATGGCGGTGCCAGGGTTTATATACACGTGGCAACGATGAACGGACCAATAAGAAACGAGTTACTTGCCAATGCGCCACTTGAAAGGCAAACAAGCAGATAGATTTACTGGTGGTAATCACCATGGTGCGTTGCCAACCTGAGGCCGGAATGTTAGACTACGAGCAAAAGTAAGTAAATAAGCAGGAATAGGTATAGCGGTGGTACCAATCTTGTCGAATTGCTGTAAAACTCTACCACCTAGTCAGATGTCACGGTGTTAGTGACGGTAAGTCTACGTTCGCCTTTCTCTAGCTGCCTGACAGGAAGGTAGACGGTCTTTTATTCAAAGAAGCCCGGACCAACACGGAGAAAGGTATGCGTTTACTTTACATTTAGTGCTTCTAGACAGAAGGGTAACGAACAGACTTTCACGTACGTTGCCTGTGACCCTTGCTACCTTGATGGTGCTTATAGGAAGAGACAGTTATGAGACAAACTTATCATCAGAAGATACCGTCTGGTTGTTGGCCGTCTTAAAACATTTTTGTTTCACAAAATAACATAAAATTATGGTTACCAAAGTTTGATGAGTAGGCGGAAAATAATATACGTTGTAGATTTATATTCCTTGTACCTAGATATTTTTTCATAGCTAGTCAACGTAGAAAAGGTTCTTGGGACAGTTCAACATGATTTTCATAAACACTTTCAATCCTCAAACCTTCGAGAGTTAAAAAAGTACTTATACAATATCTTTACACACGCATCCCCGAAGATATAGGCAGAGGTACAACCAGAACACCGATGAATAGTCGAAGACTAATTAAGTCCCACAACTTGACAGGTGATATCTTGACTATCGCCAACCGGGCATGAACCGGGCGCATGTTCCATCCCGTGTAATGTTATTTTTATTCTGTAATTTGTACTGTTTGGCATTGATAGCTATTGCCAGTCTGTATGAGAAAACTTAAAATATTGATTTCTTTTTCCCTGCAGTTTTCCCAGTTTTTTTCTTCATGTGATCCTTCTCTTGACGATTAATAATACAACAAAAAAAGATTTATCAAAACTGGCTTATCCGTTTACGGGTGATACGATGACTAAGGAAATTAGGGATTTATTATTTTATATATACACACTGAAAAAACGTCGTTTCTTTTAGTTACCCGACTCAGGAATCAAACCCAAAAACTGTTGAAGTCAAATTCAACAGCGGACCCCTAGACCACATAAGACATCCTTCAAGAGTTAATTTTCAAAAAAAATGGTAAAATTAACCATTAGCAACTCTACTGTCTAACGTATTAAATATTTTTGTATCTACCCATTACGATATGCATATTTATGTTTATAGATGAAAAATATTTTTAAATAGTTTAAGTTGTAGCCCTGATGATGTTGTAATAGCGTTTTTTGAGGATTTTATTATAAATATTAAACACTTTTTTTATTAAACTATTACGTTCATGAATCTCGTTTTACCTTCAAAAATATTAATGATAATAAATCACAACATAATTAAAACAAGTCTTAAAAACAAAATGGCCGCGGGTAGGCTTTTTTATAAATAATGTTTATTATTTCATCGCCATAAATAAGTCATTATAATATAGCCACGATTAGATTTCACAAATAGCAATGTCTAAATTATTAATTTTTAATCAAAATTTATTGGTATGTGTACTAATATAACTAATTGCTTGTTCGGGTAGTTCCACCATCAATCAATTATTTTATTGATTAATACAGACTCAAATATAACAAAAAAATGTCATAATATTTACAGAGATAATGATATAAAATTTACTAATTTTGTGAAATATATGAAATAAATTAGAGATAAGTTTTGTGCATATTTTTTTTCAATAGGGTCAAAGAATCAAAAGTATCTTCACGACCATAAAACCCTCGTAGAAGTACGCAGTGGCACACCCAAGGCACCTAAAACTAGCCGAAGACACTAAGTTCCGCAATGTGATAGTCGGCAAGCCTACCGGGTACATATTCAAATTGGAGTAACGTTATTTTTATTAGAAAATTGAAAATAACAATTTTCTTTTTTGTTGCCTGACTTGGGGATCGAAGATCTCAAGAAGTTACATTTGATGGGGGATCGCTAGACCACAGAGGTGAGGACGATGAAGACCTTCATAAGTGGTCACAGTCAAATTTATCTCAGAAAGATACAAAAGGCCCCAATTGAAATTAACTCGGAATTGAACAACTATGTAGCATAAGGTAACTAAGAGCTAACTCAGAGTAAAAAACTTACCCCAGGAACTTGCAAGAAGAAAGTGAAAGAAGTGACACCTGCAATTTAGCTAAATATAAAAGCGTCGTTTTTAGATTTTTTAACTACTATTAATTTATTACTGAACCCGCCCAGCTTTGCTCGGGTAATAGAACCTCGTATATCCCATTAATATTATAAATCTGAAAGTTTATTTATTTGTTTGTTTGTTACTCCTTCACGCAAAGACTGCTGAACCGATTTTCATAAAATTTGGCACACACATAGAGGGCAAATTGGATTAACACATATGATGGTTTTTATCCCGAAACAATGTTCCTGTGGGATCACGCGGACAACGCCGCGGGCAAAAGCTAATCTATGCTAATATTATAAAGAGGAAATATTTGATTTTTTATTTGTTTGAACTGAATAGGCTCCGAAACTACTGGACTAATTTCACTCTTAGAATACTACATTATCCCTGAGTGACATGGGCTTTGTTTCATCAAAATCGGTGCAGTAAAAGCCAAGTTACGCAGGTGAAGCTGTATGAAACTGCTAGTTAAAAATAAAGTAAAAAGTTGCGCGATCACCAATCCTATCCATCAAAACATGCGCTACGTTATAGCGATCAGTGGAAGATGCGAGAAATAAGAATTGCTGATAGAGAAGTCTACGATATGCCGCGGGAATGATACGTTCACGTTTTCCGTCGATATTTCACCCGGTAATTTCTTAATTTTGGGATAAGTTCTAAGTTATTTCATGTAATTGTTTCATATAAATAGCAATCATATTGTACTTGAAATACATAAGGTGATTTTTGTATTTAATTTTATAAATGTTAACACTGTATACGTTTTAAAAACTTTACAGTTACCGTATTATAACTGACGATTGTTTTTAACTTAAAATGGATATAGTAATCTTTAAAAGGTAAATGGGTATAGTTACCCTTACCATTTCGGACTTTTTTGGTAAGGTAAATAAGAACAATCTCCCCATATATTGTTTTGTTGTAACTTCAAAGGTTTTGGCAGCGTTTTCGGTGAAAACGCCCAACGCTCATTCATTTTTCCAACATATCTAACAAATATCTTCATTTTAAACAAAGTAGAGCTGAAGTATAAGGATATACTTTAGAAATAGATTGTATGTCTATTCGTGTATATAGCCAAATTCTTGATAGTCTGAAATTACTTCCAGTGAAAAGATTTCGAAAGTAGATGTTTGATTTGCTATTAGAGAAAACGTATTATGGTGTAAAAGATTTTCTTGCTAAAAAGCATAAATAAAATATTTTTTTTAATAAATTTAAACTATTTTATGTAATGAAAACATGGCTGTCGAGGAGTTTGTTCCCCGTTTCTTCTCCTGACTGGCTAGGTTTGAACCAGTGGTAGGAAAGGCATGTAGGTAATAGGCCTGTTTGCCGGGTAGTATATTTCGCCGTTTCTGACTGGCTAGGGTTGGAATAATTTTCATTTTCATTTTTCATTTTCAAAATCTAATTAATATTTAACATTAAACTTCCTCGGGAATCACTGTATCTATCGGTGAAAGCTGTCTGAAAATTCGTTCAACTCGTTTTTGAGTTTATCACGAATAGAAATACATACAGACGCATCCGAGAGTCTTTGTTTTATAATGTTATACATACATATATACATACATATCTTCACGCCAAGTCCCTTACGGGGTAGGCAGAGAGTATCGAGTGCCAGACCTCACGATCCTGACAAACCTGTCTTGCTTC